>CCAG010009606.1:0-77167 GCA_001077435.1 Glossina morsitans morsitans
TAAAAAAAAAAAAAACAAGTAAGAAAATTAAATTCGGTCAGGACCGAATCTTTTATACCTAGCACCGTTTACCCCGCAAATAAAGACAAAGTAAATGAAAGAACAAAATTCTCATGTTCTATAATATGGAGTGGGCGCAGTTGATTTTTTCCAATTTCAAAATAAATGTTTTTGTTGTAGAGGTATGTGGGCGTTGTAGGCGTATTCTTTGAAAAGTTTAGGTCAATTCCAGATCCTTTTGTAAATTTTTAGGCGATTTTCGCTGACAGGGAATATTTACCACAAATACTACAAAGTTGCGCAAATAGACACATGGACAGATGGATAGGTGGACATGTTTAGGTGCGTTACAAGTTTGAAACTGGCCAAGAATTTATATACTTTCTAGGGTTTTTGAAGCTTATTTCTGCGCATTATAAAGGTATTGAAAAAACAATTAAATTTTGATAAACTATAACTTTGGGTAGGCGTGGTGAATTTTTTCCATTTTTAAGCACAACTGCTGCATCATCGCCCAGAGAATATGCGTTCAAATTTTTATCGATTTATTTTTCATGTAGTTTATGAGTAATGAGCAAAAAAAAAAATTTCCATTCCCTTCGAAAAACAAAGACGTTCTTAGTTTACGCGGTGCTGTGAGCGTGTTCTTTGACCGATTTGGCCTATTTTCAATACAAGACTGCCTGCAAGAACTTCCAATGTTTCTGTCCAATTTATATATATATATATATTTTGTGGCGTCACTGATGCTTCCTTCTGGGCGTTGCAAACATTTTGACAAAATGAATATAGCCCCCATCCTTCGATGATAGGTATAAAAAAAAATTAGGAGCGCTACTACCCGTAAACTCCCTACACCACTTCACTTAATACAAACATTCATTCATTTTCGTGATAATAATTCCAAATTATTTGAGGTGAAGGCACAATTTGCATGAAAGCCCCCATACTGGAGGATGCTCAAAATGTCAATCAATTCAATTTACTTGTGAAAGATTGTAGTAATTTCCATTTATTACCATAATATAAATCTACAAGTTAGACTTTGTTATCATAGAAGTATTTGTTTTTCATGGGAGCCTCTTTATCCGTCCACATGGCTATCGGTTCTTTGATTGTCCTTTTCTACAACTATCCATCCTTGTGATTGTCTCTGTCCGCCTCTGTTTTTTCCTGTTGTTCCCCGCCTGTCTGTTCTTGTGATTATTCATCCCTACGAATATCCGTCGGTCCGTCCTGGCAACTATCCGTCTCAGATTTATATGTGGTCATCTTCGACTATCTCTGCCTTCATCACGATGATGACTTCGCTTCAAACTAACTTTTTATTTCTTCATCTTTAATCGTCAACGTCTCCAGCTGTCTATTCAGCTCAGCGTTCGTCCAACTGGTTATCTTTATCGTTTTGTATTGTTTTGTATTGTGAACCGCTTTGTGTAACAAAGTGACCAGACTGTGCCATGAGTTTCGTTGCAATCCTAATATATTTTTGATTTTGTTTGTAATTTAATTTAATTTACTTTCTTTTTTTTTTCAATATAATTAAATATGATTTATGAGTATGCATAGTAATTAAAATCAAGTAAAAGCATATATAAGTAGTAGTAGTAGTATTAGTAGTAGTGTTCTTATTATCATATATTAAACAGTGTTTGTTTACTCAACTAATGAACGCAAAGTATGAATGCAGTAAAGAGTCGCAAACTATGTTTAATATTTTGACAACATTAATGCCTAACGGTTTACAGTTAGAGATGTTTAATTTTCTATCAAATTACAATTTCATGCCTTGAAAATAATGATGTAAAAAAAAAAAAAAAGGAAAAGAGAAGAAAGAAAAACACAAACAAGCTTCGCTTACTTTGATTATTTTGTATGAACAAAAACAAAAAAAAAAAGGAAATTTTCACAAACTGTTGTAGCTTTCCATGCATGACACTTGTGCGTCTCTACTTACTTTACATTACTAATATTTGTTCTATATTTGAAATGTATTTTAACATAATTTCTTTAAGAACGAGAAAGATTGAATGGCTCTTTACTTCTTTATAAGCGTTCCTTACTTAATGTTATTGCCTCGAAAGTCATTTGTCTTGAGTGCATGTTCTACGTATGCCTTGGGAAAAGTAAATTTATTATGAAATGATTGATCTTTTCTTTTTTTTTTTCATTTTATGTTCGTTGGCAACATTTTGCCAGTCAAAACTATCATAAATGTAACAGACATATAAAGCATTTCTCCTGCGATGACATTTAACGTTGAAATAAACCTACAGGCTTTTTCTGTGTATTACGTATACAACAGAAAGAGCGAGGGAGATAGAAAGAAAGGAACAAAAAAAAAAAAAGAAATGAAAAAACATTTATATGATTTATAGCATAAATCAAGTCACGGTTTTCATTCATCACTTGATGGAAATTTATTAACTTTGTCAGTTCATAAGTAACGCTCAATAAATACGCTTCGAAGACTTTTTAGAGATTTAAAGAAATATACGATTCTTAATACTCTCTTGGATATGACAAAGTAATTTCTTATTATAGATATAACGAACATTTATAGATAAATCTGAAGATAGATGAAAACTGTTGCTTTTTCGCACGCAACACTCAACTTATACTTGATATGAAATGCTTTTGTTAGCAGGCGAGGCATGCATTTTTTTGTCCGTCTTGATTTCAGTTTGATGAGGTTTCGTAATACGTCTTCGTTTCAGTTTCATCAGATCTCGTAGCTTTCCACTGCTAACAGATTTTGATAGGCATTCCTTTCTTAAATTGATAAGCATTACTGCCACCACTCCCTTAAAACTTAGTATATCCTTTAAGAGGACAATCGGGGTTCGTAGTCCCTTGTTAATCCATTGAAATCATTTTCTTTATCTCTCTCATTTTCCATTTTGCTTAGGTTTTCTGAACATAGAATAATATTTTTCCGCGAAAGTTCGTATAATGCCGCTGTAGTATGGCATACCGCACTGATCATGGATTCTGGTAGTAAAATATAGAGATGTCTTTAGCAGATTGATGGTTGTAGAAGAGGGATCAGGGAGTCTTATTGTTACAGTGATAGTCCGTAAATGAAAGTTAGAGTTAAACTATTAATAACAGGAGCGGATCAAGGTTAAATTGATAACCAAAGAATGAGAGTTAGGCTCAAACTGATAATAATGGAAGTGAATGGAGAGTTGAATTGATAACTAGAGTATATAATTTACAGTTAAACTGATAATAAACAAAGCGGGCGTAGGATTAAGTTGGCAACAAGGTTTGCGTATAAATTGATAATAACAGAAGCGTATCAAGGTTAAATTGATAACCAAAAAATGAGAGTTAGGCCCAAACTGAAAATAAGGAAAGCGGGCGTAGGAGTAAGTTGGCAACAAGAGAATGGCGGTTACGTATAAATTGATAATAAAAGAAGACGATTAGGTTAGAATGATACCCAGAGAATGCAAGTTAAGCTTTAACTGGGAATAAGGCAAATGGGCTGAAGGTTGAATTTATAATCAATGGATGGACGTTAAGGTTATCGTGATGATAGGAAAACTGAGCTTAGAGTTAAAAGAATAATAAGAGAAACGACTTTGGGATTACAGTGACAAGCAGAGAATAACGTTTAAGGTTAAATTGATAATAGGAGAAGTTAGCTTAGAGTTAAATTGACAATCAGATAATGATGATTAGGGTTAAGTTGATAAAAAGAGAAGTGGGTTAAAAATTAGCTTGATAAAAATAGAAAAGGGCTTAAGTTTAAATTGATAACAAAATAAGAGAACGTTGTACATTTTCTAATACTTAAACACATCTAACCCTATGGACATCTGAAAAGTGCCGTGGACTATATATTATTAAAAAATATTTACGTTTATTAAAGCGGCCGCACTAACCATCTAGCCTTAGTTTTTAAGCTGGTGGTATAAGGATATATTAGGTTTGTGCGGATGTATACAATATCCAAAAGGACTTGAGGGAGACTCATATTTGATTAAACCGATCGACTTAGAATCACTTTATGAAACGATCTAAGCTTGTCTGTCGGCCTTCGCAGCTTGTTTTCTTGTGTTCAACTTATAGCTCACAATTTTGAAGAAATTTTGATCAAATTTGGTAAACCGACATGTTGTGGCTCAAGCGTGAACGCTATTTAACATGGTTCGGTCTGAATCACTTTTTTGATTACTTCGTCTGTATACGAATGACTGCATTAAGCGAGGTGGTGTAGGGTATTTAATGGGCGACCGTAATGCACTATAAGGTTTTTATTTCTTTAGTCCTAGACTTTATTTCCTTCTTCTCAACAATAGTAATGAGTTCTCGCCTTAGATGAGACGACTACCTATGTTATCATTAGCGTGATTAAAGCTTCGGCTTGAATAGTCTGTAGTTTGCCTTATGATTTGTGTATTATTATTATTAAGAAATTAATACAACTCTGCAAATATACGAGCAAAGAATATCTTGTAATGATACATGTCAGTGTTTTTTTTTTTTTTGCAAATTTCTTTCGTTGTTTTTTTTTTTTTTTGTTTGCTTTACATCTTTTATGGTTTTCTTGTTGATGTTATTTTTATGACAAGTGTCATAAGATAAGTTAATAGATGAAATTGCTTTGATAATGTAAACAAAAATCTGTGTTTCCTTCTCCTTATTTTACTTATTTTCCATTTCAACAACAAACAAAAATATTTTATATAACTAATGGCTTTTAATGGTAAAAGCATACAAATCGTACTGATTACCTTTAGGTGATAGAGAAAGCAAAAGAAAGCAATTCAGAAAACTAATTTATTTTGATAGATTTCTTTTTGCAGCATATTTAGAAGAAAATAAATTGAAAAACCAGTTTAAGCAAAAAAACCAAAAACAAAAAAAAAAAGAACAAAAATCAAATATAGCCTTAGATAACTTATCTGTTCAAGCAGAGATATTAATTCGAGATCCATTTAAGAGGAAAAGATTTTGTTCCTGTTTTTTTTCTTTTTGGATTTGGAACAAATGAGAGAAAAAATAGATCTATTAGTGGTCTTGTGTTCAGTCGAGCTTCCAATGACATGACACTTTAAAATGACGTACAGTGCAGTCGACCCCTCTATCCTAGGCGTGCGTATTAAACGGATTCGTATAACAAGACGCAAAAATTGCGGGTGAAAGAACGAAGAAGGCACAAAATATTTATTGATAACTTTTTATATACGCTGTCTCCTTGGGGTCACGAGAGACGACTGATGAATACGACTTTAGCCTGTCTCTCTCTACTTCTGGGACAGATTGCGATAGACCTGCTACGCCCAGTTCGAGCATAACATTCATGCGCATTGTATTGACTGGTTTCATATTTCTGCAATTTCATCCGCAGTTTCTATCCCGTATCGAGTTTCAGCTTATATGGGGCCTGTTACAAAATCTAAACAGAGGCTTTTATTATTTCTGCTTTCTAGTTATTTTTTCCTTTCCATGAGTTCTGATGTCAGCAGCCGTCGGAACCATCTTCTAGTTTCAACCTGAGGGCAGGAACGGTCCATTTCGAGAGTTTCTGGGTGGCTGTGGATAGCTCAAATTACGCGAACAGCTTTCGCTTGGCGTGGGGTTGCATTGGAACCGGGTGTATGACGCAAAGGAGGACTACTAGATGGGAGGTATGTCCGTCAACGATATGCTATGGAAGAGGGAAAAGGGAGAGGGGGAGTACTACTCGCGGCAACGAGTGGTCATTGCACCGGACCTAATTATCCTCGGGGCCCTGAGCACATTCCTGACCTGGCACATTCCCTGTGCCATCGGTCACCGTGGGGTTAAGCCTTCACGATAGACGCAGAGACATCTCTCTTAAGAACATTAGTTATTTAATGATCGTAAAAATTCTCCTCTTAAGCATCTACTAAGGTCAGTCTAACTACTCATTTACTTATTTCTATAAACTAAGTAACTCGAACAATACGGTTTTATATAACACGGAACGATTTGTTGCGGACATACATAGTTTTACTCGCAACCAGCATGTTTTACAAATTAATTAAAGGGAATCAAGAGTATTGGTCAAGAACTTGTGGTGTCGTCATAAGCGACGGATGAATTTACCAAACTATAATCGTGACAAGCTCAAGTACGTTAAACCAAAGAAAACAAATATGCAAAGCAAACCTTAAGTCGTGCGATATCATCGTGCAGTAGGATGAGGGTGTTAGGTTGATGATTATTGCATTTTAATTATAAATGATAAAGTCATTAAAAAAAGTAAAGAAAAACACAATGAAAAAAAGACCAGTTTTTTTTATTGAACATAAACTTTTACGTGTTTTTTATTTACGAATTTAAATTAAAATAATTCTTATTTGCTTTTCTAGTCTTAGTGGGTTTTTTTCTTTTTTTTCTTTTTTATTTATTTTTTTCTTTTTACCGTATGCGGGAACGGTGTGATAGTGGGTAAACCATTTTTTATGGGTCTAATTGTGGTTAAACCATACGAATAATCGTATTTACTGAAACGATGTTTAGCAACATGTTGCGCTTCGTTCAATATGTTGACATTTGGTTTAAATGTTGTTCTACTCACTGGCTCGATGGCAACATGACGTTGCGTTGTAATTGAAAATTCTTGCTTTTCCGGCTTATTTTTATATTGCTTGGTAATAGGATTTACTACTACTACGACTGCTGGTCTTGTATGTTGCAAGTTTTGTGATTGTTGTTTTTGGTTTTCATTTAAATGCTTGGATAATGCGGTGCGGTTATGTGTTGGCTTTTTTGTTGCTTTAGATAAATCAGACTCTGTTACAGTTGCAATCCGAATTGTTTCGCTGGCAATCAACGGTGGCAATAAAACTTCCAACGAAGGTGTAGCAATTCTATCGTGAATTATTTTAGGCTTAGAAGCTAAGCCTTGTGTTTCCTTAAAACGGTTGTTTTTATTATTTTCTATACCTTTAGCATCATCTTCTAGGTGAGGCGGTAATAAAGCCTCTAAGGCGGGCAATGGAATTGATGATTTTGGTTTCAAGATTGTTGATATGGTAACGGGCTTAGCTGTCGTCGTCGTCGTCGTCTTTAATCTTGCTGTTCTTGTTGTTGTTGTAGTTATGTTAGCAGCAATTTGGTTATATGCTTGTCCTACTAAAGGAGTCGATGGCGATGGCAATGGTAACTTTGGCGGCAATAAGGCTTCAATGCCTATTTTGGGTATTTTTTCAGTAGAAAATATTGTTGCCTTTGTTGTTGTTGTTCTTATTGTTGTTGCAGTTGTTATTTCCGGTACAGGTGGCGGCAATAACTTATTATATGGTTGTGTTAAACTTTTTTGTATTGTTCTCCCATTTATTAGCGTCACAAGACAATTGACAATCAACACAGCTGTGAAAAATAACTGAAAGGGACAAAGTTGAAAGAATTTTCACTACGTTTTCTTTGCGAACGAGTATAGTGATTAAAAAAGAACAATAATTTTTTTTTTTTTTTTGCTTTTCGTTTCTTTTGGAAACAGTTTTCTGTTGTTTATCGCAACGAAATGAAAGCGTTTTTAATTAATTTTCAAGAAGTATTTTCTTCCAAAATTTATTTATTTTTAATTTTTTTTTTTTTTTGGTGATTTTTTGAAACGTGTAACGTACAACTCACTTTAAAAATGTAAACCATTTTTTTTTTTTTTGTAATTAGTGTTATTTTTTTAATGATAAATGTGTTTTAAATAATAAAATTAAAACGAGACTAGTTAACTATTAATGCGCTATTAATCGCGTCAGCAGTTAAAATAGACTAGAAATTTTTAATAACGTGTTACTTGATTTTATAAGAAAATCTTAAGTAATTTGTACTCTTTTTTAATTATATATCCTCGAATTACTGGTTTACCAATTGAATTGCTCTCGCGACTCTAAAGTCTTTATACCGCAATATTCACTATTGTTAAGAGCTTAGCAAGTAATAGATTTATGTTTGTTTCTTTTTTGTTTTTTGCGCTAAGAACGATTTTGAAAACATCAAGATTTCATTTATGGAAGATGCTCGTTCCGTTTATTTATAAGTTAGAATAGCAAACATATTTTAGCCAAGTAAAACGAATATATTCTCTTTTAAGTTGTTTTTGTAACGCTTTCGTTTTTAAAACTTCATTTTTCGAAAAGACATTAAGCTGAGGGTTTTAATATCTAAATTTCAATATTTTCTTTCGATTTAGCAACAAATGCAAACAAATATAAACTAAAACAAATTTGAGAAATAAATGTTAAAATAAGTCGACTTAGGTCACTTTCCAATTGAAGGTCTCCTTTCATTAGATTATGTTAAATCGTTAAGTTACATTAAGTCTGATGAATTGTCTTCGTATGATTGTGTTGAAAATTTCATTTTTAAAATAAGTCGACTTAGGTCACTTTTTAATTGATGGGCTCTCTTCACTAAACTTTGCTAAAAGTTTTAGTTACATTAAACGGCATCCGCTTTCCTAATACCAATGCTTTGAAAATTTCAATTTTAAAATGACACGACTTAGGTCACTTTCCAATTGATGGGCGCCTCTCAGTAAATTTTGCTACAGTGTTGATTTACATTGAAAGGTACAAACTATTGTAATACGAATACTTTTAAAAATTTTGTTTTTAAAACAAGTCGACTTAGATTCCTTTCCAATTGAAGGTATCTTTTCATTAAATTATGCTAAATCTTTAAGTTATATTAAGTCTGATATGTATATGTTGAAAATTTCATTTTTAAAATAAATCGACTCCCACTAATGAGTTGCATTAGTTGCATTGGACGGTACCGGCACAGTCAGAATATGTTGAAAATTTCATTTTTAAAATAAGTCGAGTTAGGTCACTTTCGAACTCAAACGTTCTCCTTATTAACTATGCTAAATATTTCAGTCTAACCAACTCGGATAAGTATTTATGCTAATTTAATTGTGGATGACCGTTATCATAGTATGAATATTTTTAACTAAATCGTTTTTTGCATTTTAATTTTAGTCAAACAATTTTTTGTTGTTTTTTTCAAAATTAAGATCGACAGCCGCTGTCATGGCTTGAGTACTTTGCAATCATCATTTTTTTTAAGCTTTGTTTCACTCTTTAGAGACACAGCATGATTTTTTTGTGAATTAACCAAACATATGAGCCGACCCTAGAAGAAAACACTATTCCCAAACGATGCGAAATGCAGAAAGACGGGCAAAGAATAATTGCTAAACCTGTTCGCACCGTTACGCTGTTTATGATTACACTGTTTATAGCTCGTAAAGTTTTTGATGCATTTATTTGACAGTTAAAAACCTAATGAACAAATCAGTATATTTCCGTTCATTAGATAGTAAAAATGGAAGTCATATATAGACATGCGTACCATTTTAACTTTTGTATATAATTTATATGATTTTAGAAATGTTTCATTATAGGATTAAAGGGAAATGCATCTCAAAGACTATGTGTGCCATGTAAAATTACTGAGGAGTCGCTTAGCGGTTTTGTATTCCTTATCGAACTCATATCTCTCTCTCTGAGGGCGCATTTTAACAAAAGAAGAGCTGCTTTGGCTATCGCCTGTTTTATGTAACTATATCTTATATAGTTCTAATTATCTGTCCATGAATTGAAGTAAAATTATGCTTTCAAAATATTTTGGGTCGCCTCGAATGAATTCATCAGATTTTCTTTCCGGACTAAATGTAAAAATCAGCTAACCCAGCCATAGCCACAAATTGCAAAAATCTTCAATTATTGGATTTATGTGTCTTTGATAAACTTATATTACCGCCCATGTCTATGTACGGCCACGTGATTTAACGAGCGGTTGTATTTGTGATTGTGAAGATTATTCTTACATAACTAGCCATGGTAGCTAATAAAATTATTTTTGCCCAAGGCGAATGAATACCTTTAACCAATACATTGCAGTTCTCAACGGCCTTGAGAAATATTTTCACAAATTTTTAATTCATGTTTAGTTGAGATCTTCCTAAGTTCGCTATCTTTTAATAGCATATTTGCAAGCAGTTTACGTTCATTCTCGAATGGAATTTTCAACATGTCCTAGTAATTGTATGTCAGAAGTTTTGGGAATGATGATTACTTCGCATATGAGAAGTTTTGATGATCCTGGTAGTATATGTACTTTGAAAAAAATTTTCCATGACTGTAAAGTGCAGCCTTTTCCTGCCCTAGATGTGCTTGTGAGTTAACCTAATTTTTATAACTCACCTGTGTTCAGCCACTAAGGCTACATAGGGCAGCATTAAATATCAGTTTTCTACTTCAAACCTTGCGATATTTAAATGTTTCAGAAAAATATCGCTAACCGATGGACGGCCTGATGGATGAACAGAGTAACTAACGAACGGAAAAGACATGCTCTGCTATGAATAAAGAGAATAATCAACGGATGGATTAATTGAAGCATGGATAGGTGGACGGACGACCTTATGAACGGATAGATTTGCTGACGGACACAGAGGCTCTGTTATGGACGAATAGAATTATCGACGGACGGACTAATTGAAGCACGAATTGATGGACGGACTACCTTACGAACGGATAGATTTACTGGCGTACAGACAGGCTCTGCTATGGATGGACTAAGTGCAGAATGGTTTGATGGACGGACAACCTTACGAACGGATAGGTTTACTGGCGGACAGACAGTCTCTGCTACGGATGGACTAAGTACAGCATGGGTTAATAGACGGACGATCTCACAAACGGATAGATTAACTGGCGGAGGAATGGTGGGCTAGCCGGTCAGCTGGCGGACGGATGATCAAACCAACGGGCAATGCCGAAGATCGATTGTTACAATCTTTACGACTATATAAACTCTACGGGATCACTTGTATAAACTTCCAGGTATTATGTTTAACCTACGATAACGGACATAGTAGTAAAGAACATGTAGGTAGTAAAAGCGTCGCTACGAACTACAATTTACTTGTCTTGACTTTTAAATCTTAATTAATAACTTTTTTAGAAACCGGTTTTTGTTCCCTTAATTATATCAATTCCAAGTTTTTGTCTTTGATTTGCTGGCTGACGTTAAATGTTTCTGCAAAAGGAAAAAAGACAAATTAACGAAACAGTCAGAGACAAAACTATTGCAATTATGAAATTTTCACACGATTTATTTCAATTTTAAATGAACTGATTATTGCGCGCCAAACTCAAGGAATATTTTTTTGTATAAATATAAAAATTTCTCAAGCATAACCCGGTTATATAATATATAATATAATATATAATATATGATATAATATAATATATGAAGGAAAGAAGAAATTGATTTGTATAGAAAATCTGATGGGAGCAGCGGTAATTGATTTCTGAAAGAAGATAAGACAGTGAAGCTAAGATAGTTAAGACATCGTTAGCCGAAGAAATGAAAATGATTTTGGTTTCTGGTAAAATTTATGGAGACGGGTTCATTTCGAACAGATCTGAAAAATCATAAATCGCCGAGAACGCAATTCGCTCTTTACGCTTATTACAAAAGGACGTAGGTATTTTCAATGGGCGTATCCGCAAGCGATCGCTTGGGAATCGAAAAACTGAATATAAACGAAATAGAATTTTGCTTTACATGTCTTTTAATTATAATTATGTAATTTTTTTCGTATTTCGAATTTTTTTTTTTTTCTGTTGTTTAGTCATTTTTTATTAAAACACTTCGCAGCTGATGTTCATTAATCAGAGTCATTTATAATTGGTTGACTTAGACGGAGACATACATGCACTGAAAATAACATACTTATGCTCAGTTAATTACGTATAATTTATGTTAATTCATAAACGTCAGTAATTAGTTGAACGCTAATAAAAGTTTTTTCGTTTTTTCGTTAAGCTGAAAATTTATTATAAAATTTTTTGTTTTGTTTTGATTTTCAAACTAAACTCATTATAAAGCATTTATTACCGGTTATTTTGCAATTTCTCTGCAGAATGAGTTTTTGTTTCTCTCTATTGGTTATTAGTTTATATATATACATAATTTCTCAGTAATTTATTATTATTAAAGATTTCGCTCTTTGTTTATCGCAAAGACTTAATTCATAAAACAACAAGTGAAAACACTGTAGTGGGTCACCCTCCAACACGGTACAATTGTTCATATAGTGACTTTTCAAAAAGAAAAGCTTATATGGCAAGTGATCGAAAAATTGGTCCGATCCAAAGCATTTTCAATAGCTTTCTTCCTTAGGCCAAGGCATATCGATGTTCCAAATCTCCCCAAAGTATTTCAAAGGGCTCTTAGACTGGACACAAGAAAATTAAAGCGGGCAGACGGACGGACACGCTTTAATAAATAAATTCTCAATCGATTGGTATTATAAAAGGTAGGTCTATCTTAAGACCTTGTGGGTGTTACATACAACCGCACAAACTTAATATACGCTTGTACAACAATGGGTGTGTGGGGTATAAAAAGAAAATGCTTTTCTTGGCAGAAATTCGTATTAGTTGTTCTTTAATTGAAAGTTTTCATTTTATAAATTAATAGAAGAAAACATATTTCACTTAATTATTTACGTTCATGTTATGTTTTTATGAATGAAAATATAATTAAAAATCCGTTACACTTTTGATTTCCCATTTCAGTCATAAAATATGTGTTATTTATGAAGGTTGAGAGAATGTATGCGTTTAAGTGCCTTGACTGCGTATGTAAAAAAAAAAGAACAAAATTGCGAAACTTGTTCTTCAGACTATCGCTTTCGTTTGCTTCTGACAGTAAAAAAATTTATTGAATATTTTTGTTTTTATGTTTAACACAAAATAGGTTTGGCGAAAAGCTGATTTTATAGTACACTTAAAGTAACGAAAAAATCTAGGGGTAAAGTCACACTGCTATAGTAAAAACAAGTCATGCAAGGCGGACCACTAGATACCCTCTAACACTTCGCTTAATACAGTCATTCATTCATTTACCTAATAGTACGCCATGTATACATAATACATTATATTTGTGTAAATGTATAATTTTTATGAAAGCCCCCTTATTGGGGAATCCTTAAAATGGGAACCAATGTGGTACAAGTTTACCAAACTTCATTTTACTTGTCAACGATTTTACTATTTTCCGACAAACCACAAATTAGACTATGTTGCCGTAGAAAGAGTTGTTTTCTTGAGAGTTTCGATATTTGGTGCAGCCTTAAAGCACACCTATGGGATCCTTATTCCCTATGGTTCATTCATTAAGGACAAGTTTTTATCATAATATGTTAAGAATTTGATGTTTTTGGCGTATAAAGGGTGATTTTTGATTAGAACTCTTACACAGGTTGGGATCCAATAAATAGATCTACAGAGTCCAAGTTTAAAAAATTTATCTTTTATGTCAAATTAGTATTATGAACGAGTTTTCATCAAGAAATATTGAAACTTAAGCGGTTTTACCATATGAAAATTCAATTTCCCTAGGAGTAATTATATGGCACGGGGTTCAAAAAATGCCCCATTCGATCCGAAGTTTTCACACCAGTTTTGAATGCCGGAATACTGGCGCTAAACAATTTCTTTTGCGAAATTGTGAATATCACAATACTTTTTCGACTTTTCGAAATAAGGCGTTGCAGGGAAAGTGGTCGAATAAGTGGCCCAATCCGAACTATTTTCAATACCGTTCATTCTTAAGTTGGAAATACAACTATTATTCACGTACCAAACTTTTATAGGTTAAACACAACAAACCAAGACGGATAGATGGTCAGATGGACAGGCAAATTTAGAACTTAGAATAACTTCTTGAATCGATTAGTATAATAAAAGATTAGTATATATATTAGTATATAAAAGAGTGATCTCAAGTCTTTCGGGCATTGTACAGATCCGCAAAACCTTTGTATATTCTTGTACCCCAAGTTATGTAAGATATAATAATACCCCAGATAATTATTAAACATATTCTTAAGTATTTAAAAAAGAAATTATTTTTGAAATATATTAAAGAATCGTAATTTCGAAGAGATTCTCACACCCTGTGACAGGCATTGTATAGTAGAAGGTTCAAAGCATCTTTTGCATCCAAAAAAAAAAAACTGTTTTTCTAAAAAATCTAGAGTGATGCGATCCCTCAAAAGAATCTGAATAGTTTTAAGATACATTTTTATTCAAAAAAGTATTCCGCTGTTCGAGTTTTTGATCCTTTGAGAAAAAAATTCCGGTTAAATAAAACCCGCAGTCCGAAGTGTTTATCAAAGTACGAGATTTTCACTTTGGTCAAGCCGTCACCTCTTAAATGAAGGCCGAACAGTTAAATGTCTCATAGAGAAATCCTCCCTTTATAACGTTCCACTAGCCGTTATTCGAAATTCCACTCATAAGTCCTCCAAACTGATTTAAATAATTTAGTAACATGGTGTTTATTCGATCCTGCGAAATTTAATCAAAAGCAACATTAGATTTTGTCATCTTCAAGACGAAATTCATTTCTAACGGAATATATTGTTGATGCGCACAAGCTGGAGAATGTGGACTCGCTTCTTGAACTAGATGTTCTGTTCGATCATAAACTTGGATTCAATATACATATTGAACAATGTTTCAGGAAAGCTGGATCAATACCAAGATCGATTAAGCGCTGATCGATAGAATTCGATGGCTCATAGGTAACGAAAGACTAAATGCGAGCTATACAGAATGAGGTTGTTATCGTTGCCATGGTAGTTGAATTGAGTCTTAACAAAAGCAGTTTCTGGTTCTTGCGCTAAGAAATTTAGTTTGACTTCTAATTGCTGGTTACTTTACTCTCACTCGAAGAACATAGTGTCTTATCTCCCTGGCACACATTGACTCGCTCGTTTTGCTATATGGGACCATCTTTACAGGCATTGTTTCAGGAAGGCGGCGCAACGCCAGGTATGTAACAAAAAGAAAAATCGGTGATTTTATATTCGTTCTGATGAAAGCTTATCCGTTACATGGATGACAAGAGGCATCCGCTTACTGTATCCCACGTTGAATTTTATACAATTCATTGAAAAGAAAGTGCAGTGAACAGGACCCCGCTGCACCCTTTGCGACCGATCTGTGGTATGTGTCTTTTAATTCCACACACCATTTCATTTAACTCGTCGAAAGTGACTTCCGGTGTGGTGTGCCCTTTATGAACGAGCTGACATTAATTGTTGAGCATCCTTCAGCTCCACATTTTAGTTTCGCTGAACTTGTCCAAAAGGAACTTGATTAAAAAGGAAGCCCTTTGATGAGGACTTTCGTTGAACACGGAGATCGATGAGGTACGCCCTTTACGATCTATTTAATGGTAAGGCCAACAAAAGACTTTCAAGCAGTACCGTGTAGATTCCGTATAACATATCATTTAACTCGTCGAAAGGGAAGTCCGGTGTGGTGAACGCTCTGATAAGAATTCAGCCGAAAGTGCCCTGTGTAGTTGATACGCGCCCTTTAACTCTCTTGCACCTTTCAGTTTATTTAACTCATTCCAAAGGAAGTTTGCTTAAAAAGGAAGCCCTGTGAAGAGGACGTTCGTTGAACAGGAACGTCAATGAGGTGCGCCCTTTACCACCTATTTAATATTAATTTTACTGAAAATGTTTCCAGGACTAGTGCGTAGATGATGTGCATCTATTAATTACATTCTATGTAACTGGTTGAAAAGTAAATCCTGTGTGGTATGTCCTTTATGCTGGTACTAATGCTACCAAAAGTGTTCCAAGTTCGAAGGACTGTGTAGACAACAGGAATCATTTAACTCTATTTTCCATTTCATTTTATGTTAATTTTCAAAAATTTTGATATCCTTAAAAGTCATAATACCCAAAAAGTTAGCTAATTATCAGTTCACTATTCGCCCTAATGTTCTCGTTGTCGTCGACTAGTTCCTATTGGTATTAAGCGTAATGAAGCAAACTGACCGAACTCTGGAATATTCATGTATTCAATACAAATACATTTGCATATAATACCTGTAGGTGACATAAAAATTGGCATAAAATTTAATTTTCCTTAGATTCCTAAACTTCGCAATCGTTCCCTCTCGTATTTGCCAGTTGGCATATATAGAACAATTTTTCCACCTAACTTTCGATACATTGTTACATTCTTTTTTTTTGATATTTTATCAAATGTGTGTGTGTGTGTGTATATGCGTAAGCAAGCAAATAAATTTGCCAACACTAGGGGGAGTTTAGAGAGGTAAGGAAAAAAAAAAAAAAGAAAAGAGGAAAAAACCATATAAACACGTTAGCATATCCTTAGAGCATATCACGGAATCTATGGGTGGCTATAAGCAGAGAGCAGGACATAGAGACAAATAGCCTGAAAGTCAATTGGCTGGAGAAGCCAGAGCCAAGCAACGAGTTAATATGGCAGAGAGAAAAAGAGCGTGTTGTTGACAGGATTTTACTACAAAACACACAGCTACGTTCATATAAAGAGACATATGCATAATATAAGGGCGAATGCTGGCAATATAAAGCACACGCTCACACATGTACCATATATATATATATATATCTACATATATATAAAAATATATACAAAGCGGTTGTAGCTGTTTATCTATAGAATCTCTTTAGCTATCTGTCTGTCTATCTTGGAATATATGGGCATGTGGATAGACACTATATATATATGCATGCACGCATATCTATATATATATATATATATATCAAATAATGTAAGCAAATAGTAAAAGCTTATACACACACATACGAACACAAGGATTTTGTTTGAGTTTAATTTTATTTTGTGCTACGCATAAATTTCACATTCAGTCTAAAATGCTTGCAGAAATTTACATAAATCGTTAAAAATAAAGTTTATTTAGGGATTATTCAAAAAAAAAATAAAAAAATTATGAGGTTGTGAAAGAAATGAGAAAGTTTTTCCTTCTGATTCCTTGTTATTCAATTTGTTGTCAATTTCCCATACTTTCTATGAGGTCAAGTTTTATGAGCAGCTTTCCCGTTCACACGAACAATTTGATTAATTTCTTACCGCTCTCTACAGTAAGCAAAGGGCATTTCTCTTGTTTTGAATGAATGAACCTAAGCAAATTTACTGTAATTTACTGTATGCGAAGAGTGAGTGGGATACAGCAATTAACAATTTCTACCTTTGACTTATGATTAACTTCTTGTTATCTTGTATTTGATACGAACGGGTTATCTTGCCCCTTTCACCAGCAAAACTATGTAAAGATCGTTCAACATGTGGAGCGGAATACAGAAACGTTATGGTAGCACTTATAAATGTGACCTTTGAATGGATGAACTTTTTGTTATTCTAGACTATAAATAAAAAGATGATTTCCGTCCTTCATAGGGGAAACTATGCAAAAACCGACTCACGTACTATTCCAAAATTCATTGCGTGTGGTTAGTGAAGGAAAAAATTATTTTAACAATTAAAAACTTAAATCGATTGACTTCTTGATCATCTCCATCTTTGCGCAGACAGCTATGCAGAAATAGAATCACTAAATTCTCTGCACTAGGAGAGAGGAGAGGAAAGTTATGCTAGTAATTATTTATTTCATTTTGAAGCGATTTGTCCTATTCTATGAACATACAATTATATTCCACTCTTTGGGGCGTAAAATCAAAGAGAAAAGCAACTGTTGCTCAGCGGCATGAATAAGAAAAATGTCGCTGAATTTTTCCTATTTATTAATAGGGACCTCTCGTACATGAAACTTAGCTCACGGTTTTGTTTTCGTCAGAACTTGTTGCATGTCTTCAGCAAACGGATTTCATATTCAAGGTTACTATGCATTCCGTCTTAATACCTAAGTGTCAAAGATTCCCCCAATCTTCAAGCCAGCAGAGAAAGAAGCAAACTATTCTGATTGCTGTAAAGAAGGTAATGATTGTAGACAATCGATTTCTATAGAATCCTGGGTTTCAGATACTAGGCCGTCTTTCAGATTATTGATCGTTTGACATACATACAGGTTTTGAGTAGTTTGGCTAAAGGGGTTTAGTGAAGATATAAGTGGTAGGAAAGCATCCGAAACCCACCTATGTTTAACGGGGACGCGTCGGTAGATAAGTGCTTTTCTAAAGACTATGCTTTTACACGGTAAAAATGGCAAAACGTGAACGGCCTAACACTCTAGCGCATAGTGGAAGCCACAAGCCAAGTTGGTGTTCGGGTGTTTGAAATCTCTCTTAGAGCGTTACGTCATAGTTTGTGGTAACCGTATACATCGTTACTCACACTTATGTTCTTAATACTTTAAGCCTAAATTATTGTCTTGGCAACTGCCAAAACGGCTTTTGCTGAGTTAAATCTCTCTTCGAGCCTGAGATCATACTGCGTGGCAGCTGCATACATAGTTATGTACATTTATGTTCTTAGTTCTTGACGCTTGAATACATTGTAAACTGTTGACTTTGGATTCCGCTCCATTATTCAGTAAGGGTTTGCTATCAATAGTCGGAGGAGATGATGTTATAGAACAGTTTCCTCCAGCATTTTTTAAGTGCAAGCTTTGCCCAACTTGCTAGCTTAAGTCGTACCTTTGACTGAGCAGACAGATAAAAACTAAAACAAAGAGAATCCCTTCATGGCATTATTTAATCACTTCTATGTTCAATTAAAAGTAGAAAAAAAATGCCCTTTGGCTAACTATTTCGACACACACGCATGCTTGACTTTCTTGACACCCCAACATCTGTGAGCCTACACGCATTCAAATTGTATTATAATAATAGCAAAGATACACATACAAAATAGTTAGCGGTGTATAGGGTCGAAGCGATACAATCTGTTCAAAATGAAAAGTTAAAAGCAAACTTTAAAATTTTATTTCATTTAAAATACCGCTCGACTATATGTATGTATATATATATATATATATATATGTATATACTACATCATAGAATCAACTTATTTGACATGCACGCCATATATGAAATACATTTATGTCTGCGACCATATCTCTGATGATGATTGTAATTTCGTTGATACGCAGGCAACAGTCATATTTTTATCAACATGTAAATTGTATATGTATGTAATAGAGGAATGAAGGCAGAGTAACGGGTAACGAAACGACGCATAATATATTGTATATGCATTTCTTCTTAATTAAAAACATTTCCGAATTGATTTTTATTTATCTATAAAAAAGTTTCAATTTCAATTCCTCTCTCTCTCGCGCGTGCTTCCCCTTTCTCTCTCTCTGTATGTCTATAACATATACATATATATAGGATTTTAAAGATATGTGTGAAATTTTTCACTTATTTTGTATATAATTATGTTAATCTCTTGCCTGCGTTGGTGGACATCAACATTAACCCTCTAGTTATCGTGACAGTTTTTCGAAAATTTATGTATTACATTTTAATTTATTATTTTTATTTGTCTCGCAATATCCAATAAAGCATGATTTATGTAACGATTCACTTTAATGAGACATTAAAGCAGAAAAATGAATCCGAGAGGGCTATTATGGTAGTGGACTAGTAACGTCTGCAAATGCCAACACACCAACACCAATAGAATTTGCTGCGGAGCAGAAACATCTATGAGCTTGAAAAAGCGCAAAGTGGCCCAAAGCAATCTTTAAGGAATTAGGAAAAGCTGCCAAAATTTGTGGAAAATTTGTGTGCGACCAACTTTTTTTTAAAGTAAAGACTTTTCTCTTAGAGCGTTTTAAAGGGTTAAAGAAGTTACTTGGCTGGCAGATAATACCTTTACATTGTCTATATATCATATCGTACATTCTATACCTACTAACTTGGAAGGTAGCCAATTATGACATGCTTCGTAAAAACATATTACTAAGGGATCAATTTCGGATACAGACAAGCCAAAGCCAACTGTAGTCGTTTTATGTTTAAGTTATTAAGTTAAGTTGTATATCATACATCCAAAGCTATTTTTGTGCGATTTTTTTTGTGCGATTTTTTTTGTGCGACTTTTTTTGCGCGGTATATGAAAATTTCAATCAAGTTGGAACATAATTCAGTAATTCATAACAATATCGATTCAGGATGAAACCGTAAGGGATGATGATATTATAAATTACGCAGCAGATGTTACCGATGGACAAGAAGAACCCGATTATTTGACAGCAGACAAAATCTATGCAGAACTTCAACTTTACCATAAATTAGAATGTCATTTTTTTGGAATGAATGCCAATTCTGAAAGAATTTCTAAATTCCTAAAGGAGCTTCAAACTTGTATATCTACCGGCTACCGGGACATATAGTATATATAGTATAGTAGCAAGCGTCTAGTGAAGTAGTAGTCGTCGCAAAAATTGAATGAAAAAAGTTAACTCTCAACGAGTGCGAGGTAGTATCTTCAAGTGACGAAAGCGATTTTGAACACGGTTATGAGTTTTGAAAAGTTTTGTATGTGTAAAATAAGTATATACGTAAACAGAATATTCCAAGTAGCTGCTATAGTCGTGTCTTGATTCCGTTTTAAAAAGCAATTCGTAGCTATTGCGTAAGGTTTTGTGTTAACTTCTACGTAAGACTTTTTTTATGCGGCGAATAGGAGCCGCATAAAGGAAATACTTTTTCATTGTCTTGCGAAAATTGTTTTTTTATAGCTACTCGTGAAGTTTTCTGCGATTGTTTTTTATGCGTTTTCTTTTGCACGGTCCATATTCACCGTATAAAAACAGGTTTGAGTGTATTGCACTACATTTCTTCTTGTTCCACAATTCTCCCAACGTTCAGGTCAAAAGGAAAGATCGTGAAAAAAATTTCTTTGAAATTCTCAAAGGCATTGATTGCAATCGAAACAGAGAGAAATTTTGCGAATCAATTTTTTTTAAATTGTTTCAATTGCTTCTCATTATTTTCTCTTATAGAGTTAAGAACCAATAATAAAATACTTTTTTCACAGCACACACAATTATACTGTGTTTATATTCCCATATAAGGAAACATCACTTTTTGTATATTCTTCTCTTTTTTCTTTCTCTCCAGCATCGTTTCAATCATCAAAGGAAATTCTTTCTTAACGAAACAATAATAGCAAGAGCATAAAAAGGAATTGCTTGCTTACTTGCATGCCTGACTTGACCATATATATGTGTATATATATATATATATGCATATAAACGAATACTTTCAAGAGTGCGTGCAGAAAATTAAGACAACATTTCGTAAATTAATTGAAATTTTTCCTTGAAGTATGTAATAATGATCTTCTAATAAATAGCTTGAAGAAGTTTTGTGTTATAACTTTTCTTGACCTTTATATCCAACACAGCAGGTGCATTAGAATTGTGCAACTGTCGGATAAGGTATACAACTATGCATCGGAATTTTCACCATCTCTCTATGTTCCTACTTCGCTTGAATAGCAGAAGTAGTTTCGATATCTCATGCACGTGAAATGACGATTGCCGCCGTTGAGAGCTTGGTTATGCAAATTTTCCTTTTTTTTTCGCCGGTACTCAGCTAGAATGTTGTTGAAATGTTTTCTATATTCAGTTAATGATATGTGATATGTTTTCGTACACCACCTGTGGTGAGTATAAGGAATTCGTGGTAGATAATGGAGGAATTTTCTGGTTTTAACCTATTTAAAAAGCCATAGTCGAGCCTAAGACCTAACTAGGTAAAGAAGTTTTCATTCAAAAGTACGCAAAGTACGGCCCGAATGAAACGCCGAAGATTTTATTCGTATATATTTTTCTTTTTATAAAACTCTTAGGAGATTTACATTTGTAGAAGGAAAAATCATATCAAAAAGGGAAGAGATAGCAGGGTAGAGTTAACCACGAGATACCCTACGTGAATTCTTCCCTCATTTTCTTAAAAAAGTATCAAAAGTTAAATTTTTCTACTTCGCAAATGCTTACTGCTTGAAATAGATGGGGGGGTCAGAAGCGTACCCCTTAATAAACCCAATTTTTCACCACCCATTTATATATCAAGTGATAATTCTGGAACGAATTCCATTACAAATTAGATCTCGCCAACATATAGAGGTTTTTTTCTGAACATTTATAGCTAAGCGGGTAAAAGCAATGGTTCGTTTTATTATATTTCTTCAATATGTCCAAATTCTACTTTTCATTTATTTTCAATGGCTGCCGTTCTTGGGCTTCGAACCTGTGATTTTACACAAACTACATGGATAGGCATCTACTGGGTAGATGAAAACAATTTTTTTTTTTTCAAATATGATTAAAAACTCAGAGATATCCTTTATACATTTAACACGGGGACGGTTAGAACGGAATGAGGGAAAAGAAAAAGAGAGGAAATAGCCTTTAGCTTAGCGGATGCATATGCAATCAATAAATCTTGTTTCAATTCCGATTTAAATTAATTAAAGCAAATGAAAGCATTATAGTGGGACACGGCGCACCATGAGATACCTTACACTACTTCGCCTAATACAGTTATTCATATAGCGACTTTTTATAATAGGGCGTTGAAAAATGTGGAAAAAATGGGCGGAAAGGTGATCCGAATACTTTTCAATAGCATTTGTGCTGGGGATAAAACACATCGGAGTTTTAAACTTTATCGAAATATCTCCAAACTTGCAACGTTTAAGTGGGACACAAGAATGCAAGACGGACGGCAGGCGGACAGGCAAGCTTAGATCGATTTAGAATCACTTTATAATAAAAAAAGTGTCTATCTCTAGGCCTTCTGGTTGCTGTATGCATCGGCACGAACTTAGTATAGTCTTGTACCATAAGGGGCGTACGGTGTAAAATTCTACCTCAATCGTTTCAGATAATAAAAGATAGCTTTCTGCAAAATCCTATTGGATAGAAGTTGCAAAAGTCCAGCCAAATTTAATGTACCCTCAACACAAGCGATGTAGGCTGGCCCCTCATATGAAATTGTGTTAAACGAGAGTTCATCGTTGCGTTCTTCTCCGTTAAATGGTTTAAAATCTTCATAATTTATCTTTCTTCAAGGATTATTATGCGAATTTAAGGAATAGGGTTGCTTGAAGCGATGTCTTTTCTTATGTACTCAAGAGAATGATAATATATACACAAACATGAAATACGCGATAGTCAATATTTACCTATCTACGTCATAACTCAAGCGTAAAATATTGACACTCCTACAGATTAACGTAAACAATCTACGAAAACCAAATGCTCTTTCAGGCAATTAATGAAATCTTATACATGTGTTGGTGCATTTTACAACAAATCCTTCTTGGTAGGAAGACGTGGAGAGTCTTAGAGTTAAGCCCTAAACGGGATATACCCTTGTATCCCTCATTTCTCAGTGAATGCGTGGTACAAAAACAGTACATCGCTTTACTTAGACTGCAAATTTTGTAAAATAAAACTCGTTCTTCGATAATGCTTTCAAGGAGTTTTCCATTTTAAGTGAAAAGTAGCCGATTGAAATAAAAGCAACGAATACCAGCTTAGGTTAATTTGAATGCGTGTGCATGTACAATCATGATCTCTCTTGTTAATATAATGCAAAGAAAATTTCAATTAAATTTGAATTCGTTACATGAAAAGTTTGAGATAAGTATGAGGTGGGAAAAGGCAATGTGTTGTAAGTGCTGAGAAAGCTTTAAAAATCTATTTATGTGCAAGTGCACCAACACATGAACAAGATTTCATTAATTGCCTGAAAGAGCATTTGGTTTTCGAAGATTATTTACGTTAATCTGTAGGAGTGTCCAAATTTTACGCTTGAGTTATGACGTAGATAGGTAAATATTGACTATCGCGTATATAATGTTTGTGTATAGATTTGTCTTGTCGGCAGTACATAAGGGAAGATATCGCTGCAAGCAGTCCCAATAGTCAGATTCGCAAAATAATCTATGAATAGAACTAAGTTATGAAGATTCCGAATCGTCTGACGGAAAAGAAAATAACGATGAGAATTCGCTTAATAAATAGGGTGTACGGCCACCCTACACCATATGTTGCGGATATATTAAATTAGGCGGCACTTTTACAATATCCATCCAGTACAACTGCGGAGGACTCCACCTTTTATTGTGCAAATCGATTCAGGACGATTTTTATATCCTAGAACATTAGCGGTACAAGATTATGTGAAGCTTTTACGGATGCATACAATATTTAGAAGAACTTGAGATGGACCCACCTTTTGTTATAAGGTGAATGTAAGTCTTTCTAGGCTGGTCTGTCTGCCTGTCCGTCTCGTATTCTGTGCGGATGTATTCCATATCGAGCAACCTTTTTTTATTATAAAGTGAATCTAAATCCATCTTGTATTCTTGTCCCTCAACCTACAGATCGCAATTTTTGAGTGTGTGTGCATGTGTGTTTTAGCCAAAGACCAAACGCTATTGAAAAGGAGTGAGATTGGATCACATTTGCCACCGCTTGTCATGTAAAGCTTTGTTTTGAAGGGTCCTTATATGTATAACCATACGGTGGTGGAGGAGCCCGGGTCCCGGGGTCCACTGTAGGGGGGCCATATTTTGATATAGATTTTGAGAACTCGCGTTTAGATATAACATTTGGCCATAGCCGATATTTAATTTTTTTTTTTACAAATTCTGCGCGAACGAGTTTTGATTACAATGGAAATCCTTATCAATGGAGTTAGGCACACGTTTAATGTTTTTAAAACCCTTAAAGGCCCGGAAATTTAGAGTTCTCTATGATAAGGAAATGGTCTTAAACTTGATTTCGTTGTCGCTTGCTGTTATTTGCTGAGTCGAATAAAATATTGATAAAAAATTAATGATAATGAAATATTTAAGTACATTGCTGCATAAATGCATTTAAGCTTAAAGGAGATAATCGCTTATAAAGCTTATAACGAAATCTAAACTTAATCATAATCTAAAGCTTTAAATATTATTTAATAAAACAAATTAATCTCAAAATGAAATCCTAATCAATTTATTCATTTCGTTGATTACTCATTAATTAGTTGAATTCACTAAGTGCTCTCGTTTACTTCACACATATTTTCACCCAGAAAATGTCTTTAAACGGAACGTTTTCTATTAAATGCTTAATGATTATTATCTTGGCGACGGGTATATATGAAATTCACAACACTTTACTGTGTTTTATTTGTACTCATAACATGTAAAAGAAAATGTAATTAAAGGTTCTATTGACTTGTGCCGTGCAAATCAAACTTACGTGAATGGAAAACCCTGCTATAGTAACAGTGAACCAAGTGTTTGTGTACCTTACACTCTATGTAAACGTAATCGAGCTGCTGTTTATTTTGTCGATGAAGAGTGTAAGACCGGTGCTGGTAATATCACTCAGATTTGTTGCTTACAATCTCGGATAATAAAACCTATTCTTAAACCTATAGAATCATTAGCCGCAAAAAGTACGTTGACCGCAGGGTTATGTTATATAAAAAAAAAAAACATCCACTTTACTATTTTGTTTATTTTTATACAGTGTGTGAATATTATCATTTGCCTATGTCGGCAGTAGCTGGCGGTATAAAGGTCGCTTTACGCGAATTTCCATTTATGGTTAGTAATAATAAGTATTTTATCTTAGTACACTAAATTTATGATAAATGTGTGAATGCCGGGAAAAACAAACATCCCATAGAAAGCATCGAACAAGAGGGGCGTTCGCTTGTCAAAGGTACCAAAGATCTTGTTTTTGTTGTAAAATATTAAAGTTATGTTCGATTTTTTAATACACTTGCCCCAATAGTGGCCGACAAAGGGGGGAGAGTATTGCAAAATCAGGCAAATTATTTTCATTAGACGTTTCTGCTTATGGCAATCTCTCCATACATTGTGCACCTCCTTTTAGGAATATAGTAATGCGCCTTTACATTTTTGGAGATGAAAGTGGAAAATAAGACGAAATTAGAAATTTTATGTTTTAGTGTTCTAAGTATAATGGAACCTAATTTGTACCACGAATCGGTATGAATGTTTCCCGCAATAGTAGCCGATCACGTAAGATTAGAGTTTATTTTTGTAATAAGTATAGTGAGTGTTCATTCGGTTAAGGCCTTACACTTACCAATTAGGCACAAACACCCACTAAGTCCATTTATAATGCGCTTGTTTCACATTTTCTTCTTTCTGGCCGTGAAGTTGTCCCACGGTTAGCAGACTGTGTGATTGGTCATTCAAAAAAAAAAGAAAAAAGAGCAACAAAAGACATGTAGGACCCTTCTAAATAGAACACAACGTAGGGGAAATACCAGCACGTTCTAAGAGGACGTTGTAAGTCGAACGCGCCCTACGTTTGGTATTTGTACGAGTGAATAGCCTAATTATATCTAGCAATGTAGACGAAAAAGAATTATTGTAAAAATGATTCCCACTAACGGTATTATCCGCGTGTTCATATATATGAATGCATATAAAGAAAATAGACCCACTGAACGGATGTCAGGGCAGGGTATTTGATAGAAAGCGTTTTGGTGTAGGCGAGTTCAAGTTATTCCAAGCTCGAATACTCATAGGAAGGTGTTCTGATGTTAATCAAAGCCGAAGTGTAACTTTAAACTAAAGAGCAATTGCTAAACAACGGGATAATTTCCCTCCTTTTAATTTATAAAACTTGATACCGAGAGCGGAAAGGGAAGTGTTTATAAATTTTAATGTTCATCGTTTAATTTGTTATTGTTAGAGATATAACTTCTAAGACTAAAAAGCCTTAAAGATCCAGCAACTACGACTGTCGGCTTTAATGAGAACTCTACCGCACTGGAGATTTGAACCCACGATCATCAAGTTGTTAGTCGAGATCCCGTCCCAAGTCGGCCATAAGACAGGCAGATGGACGGACAGACAAATTTAGATCGAAGTAAGAAATGATTTTGAACTGTTCGGTATAAACATGGGCTTACGCTAGTCCTTCTAGTCCAATGCATGCATTCGCACAAATTGTGCAGATTCACTTAATTACTATGTCAGCTATAAGAATAAATAATGAAAACTTAACTATGAAGTTGGGTCGGACAATTACGTGCTCTGTTGAAAAACAAAGCAATTATTTTCCGAGCAGCACGTTACTTAAAAAGGAAAAAGTGATTTACATGTGGAAGAATTTCCTAAAAATTTTCTTCTTTTTTTTTCTGCCTCTGATATGGTGCATGAAGTATGGTCTAGGCTGGAAGTTAAACGATGAAAATGATACCATTAAGTACAAGTGTGGTGGTAGCTTGGTTTCAGCCAGATATGTTTTAACGGCCGCTCATTGTTTGTCTGATACAGAGTGAGTATCGCAACGAGAGGCTGTTTAGTTGAACTTAATAATTTCAATAATTTAGTGGTTTACCTACATTTGTGCGTGTGGGTGGTGTGAATCTTGTCAATCCCAATATACGACATATAGCAATAGATGACTATATCATACATCCCGATTATGAGTATCCATCATCTTATAATGATATAGCGTTAATCAAACTAAAAACCCAGCTAGAGTAAGCGATACATTAATAAAAAGCTTTACAATAACTTTTTTACTCTTTTTTTTATGATATTAGCCCTCGAGACGAAAAGGCTGCATGTTTATGGACTTCTAATGTTATAGAAGACCATAGTGACGTAATTGCTTTAGGCTATGGGCAAACAGTATTTGGTTTGTTTCGAAAGTGGCAATGCATAGGAATATGTTAGTCCCTAATATTTAAACATTTCAGCTGGTCCTCAGTCGGAAGATTTATTGAAAGCAACTCTTAAAATTTATCCTCAAAACCAATGTGAATTAGATAACCCTCCGGATGAGCTTTCACGTAACCTTCATAAGGGGATAGTGAAAAATTTAATTTGTGCCATAGATCATGAAAAGTTGCGGGACACCTGCATGGTATAGATAATGCAACTTAATTGAATGTACACTTGTAGAACCATTTCTCTTTCTCTTGCAGGGCGATTCTGGTGGACCCTTGATAAGAACTGTAGAAAAATACTATCTAAATGTACCTCATATTGTAGGTATCACTTCATTTGGTGTTGGTTGCGCATCGGGGATGCCTGGTATTTACACAAGAGTCTCCGAGTATATGCCCTGGATAGAGAAGATTATCTGGCCAGATGTTTACTAGAGTGTTGTGATTGGCTTAAAGCAATAAACACACAATTTCACCGCTTTAATCTTGTTGTATGTGTTGAAATATGTGTGGAATTTTCTTAAGAAGGCTATGGCTACAAACAAAGGGTTTCGGAAAACTATTGCTAGCAGCGAAAGCTTTATTTTTTATTTTTTTTTTATTTACCGACTTACACACGAAATTCAACTAAAGAAATTACAATCGAATTCAGTTCATCTTAAGAGAAAATCTTTTACTAATTGTTTTGAAAATTAGTATGCAACAAAAAGGAAGATGGAAAGAGAAGAATAATAAAAACAAAGTAAGTTAAAAATAAATTAAAAACTTAAAAATAATAATTCATGTATAAATAAATAAAAAGAGAAAAATCAAAGCAGAGAAGCACACGTGCAACAAGAGCATATCCAGGTTGCAAGTGAACCCCTAAACCATTCCAAACATCCATAAGCTTAGCAATCAATACGTTAACAACACAACATAATTTTCGAAATAACAAAAAGAGATATTACGAATGCAATGCTAGTTTAAGTACGACATAAGTGAATCGCCCGTATTACGCAAAGTTGCTTTAATAGACTTTAAAGAGTCCGATAATGCGAATAAGTGATAGACATCATTTAGGTTTCTGCAAACAAGTCTGAGCGGGTTAAACAGCTCATAATTGTATTTACATGGGCGAAGCTTAATCAAAACAAAGTGCCTGGAGAAACTGTTAGGGACATTAAAGCTTAACTTACCAAGTAATGCGGGTGAGTCAATGGCACCATTTATTACTTTGATTAAGAAGGAAAACCCAAGCACAAATCTACGTTTCTCAAGTGACGGTAAGGATAATAGAAGCAAACTATTTTCATAGGGGAAAGGAGAGGCAATCGGATCCCAACCCAAATTCCTAACGGCAAACAGCAAGAATTGCTTTTGAACAGATTCAATGCAATCTACATAGCACCTATATGAAGGAGACCACACAACAGAGGCATACTCGAGTACGGGTCTAACCAAACGCATGTACAGCCTTTCCGTTATGTAAGGATCATCAAGCTTTTTTAAAACCAAGCGAGCGCCTAGCTTTGCTTAACGGGAGCTCAATATGCAAGTTAAAACGTAACCTGTGGTCAAATAGAACGCCTAAATCTATGAAGGAATCGACGTCCTCCAACTTGTGCTTTAGTAATTTTTTTTTTTTGTATTCTACGAGACCGTTTTTAGAAATAAGCAAATTATGATGATGATGATCTTACAAAATTTATTTTCATTATTGCATCATACTCTTGGCTTTGTAAACCCATTTTTTGAAAAAGTGTCGCAAACAGATATACTCGAATACTCCTTTTAATAAGAAATAAGATTATCTGATGAAAAGTGATTGAAAAATAATTACTTAACTTCACCATGTTTCACTTCATTCGTGCAAGAAATTGCTAACAGGAATTGCTAACACAAAATTAAGAAAAATAAGAAAACATAGAAAAAAAAGGTAGGCGGGCATATGACACGCAAAAAATAACAAAATAGGAATTTGATTAGAATATATATCTTTTTTTACACGGATTTTTTTACACGAATTTTTTTTGAACGTGTCTACTGTGTAAAAAGAGAAGTGAAAGAGGAAAAGAAATGCAGTTGTTAATTTATGGCGGGAGGCTTGCCTTCAGCAGAGTTTGTAGATAGCGTAGGGTGCCGGGAGTAGGCTATGAGTATCCATTAGCTCCTAATGACGTTGCATTAATTACGCTGGCGTAGTGTTTTAGATAAGTTTAGCGATAACAAATGTTTTTAGAAAATTCTACGATTTTCTGCATTTTTAGAATGTAGCCGAACTGCTACTGTGTGTGGGTGTGTGGGTGTGTGTGCGACATTCATTGATATGCAATTGCATTACGTCAAAGACAAGCCTTCATCTAATTCATTATTAAACATTCATCCATTTTTAATTTATATTAAAAGTATCGAACGAGTGAAGAATCTATCTATTGGCGATCTTTTTTTTTGAGCTAAACCTGTCGTGATAAAATTTATTAAATCTTGCTAATAAAATCTGTTCCCAAAATAAATGCGCACAAGATTATCAACGCGATCAGTTCTCTTGTAGTTTTCAAAATAATCTATTGAAAGATCAATTTCTATGATGAATTCAAATGACTTTGGGACCTACCTGGCAGGTATGCAGAAAGCCCCATAAGTAAACACATTTTACAACAATTTTTTTCACTTATAGGCGGACTCTTGAGGATACTTTGAGGTAAGGAAGATAACTAATGAATATGATGACGGACGGTAAGTCGTAACATTTGGTGGCGACCGTTCGCCTGAAATGCCTGGTATGTATGGCCGAGTTTGCGAATGTATACAACGCGTACACATAAGACTATTTGGCCTGATTGGAAAGATCTTCTGGCAGAAGACACGATTCCTTTAATTCGCTTCCACTTAGACCGCAAGTTTCGAACACATTTAAAATTTAAATAAATTTAATTCAAAGTCTTCCATATTAAAAGAGCGGGGGAGAGTCCCTGAGACTGCTTTTACGTCATTCTGTACTAGAAAGTCTGAGTTTATCAGCACAACGTTTTAAGGGAAGCAAATAATTGCTCTATTAAATCGCGTTTATAAAGTTTTGATTTTATTTATAAACAAATAATTATATAAATTTTTAATGCTAATCTATTTATTTCCCTTCACTGATTAGCTATATTTCAGTTGAAAAGCTATTCTCGCGTGTAGTGGACAAACTTAAGAAATTGTGCAATGCGTTTAAAACAAATATTTTCAATTAAATTATTATTCAGTATAATTTTGGCAACAGGTATTTCAAATAAATTAAAAAAATTAAATAACTAATTTGTTAACCTTACAAACTAAAATAAATAATTTGAGGTTTAACTGAGTCGTCAAATGCGCATGAAATCGATGAGTATTGTAATATCAGTGGCGAACCAAGGCTATGCGTTCCCTATACCTGGTGTAAAAGTAATAGAAATCTTATTCATTTTTACGATGATCAATGCGATAGGGATCCTAATGGAATCCGTCTGGTTTGCTGTTTACTAACGCATTTGTCAGTACCTGGCGCGGACAAACTACCTATGATTACTGTAGATTTAACTAAAAAGACTTTGGCCGACGAAAGTATGTAAAAATGTTTATGTTCAGTGATGTGATTAGTAAATTGCTACAAATATTTACAATTTAATACAGAGTGCGATGAATATTATCGACCTAAAGGAGCGGTAACTTATGGCGAAAAAGTCGCAAAGAGAGAATTTCCATTTATGGTTAGTAGAAATAAATAAGTATTCATTCTGGTTAACCCAACAAGGACTAAGTAAATTTTTGCATATATAAACGCAAAATATAGTTATCCATAAAAATTGCATACAAAAAGCTTGTCCATCTGTCCGCTTATTAAGATCAAGGCTACGAAAGAAGAAAGAACGGAACAAAATAAGTGGTGGCTTCGGTCAAGTAGGTGTCTTTCGTGAATTGACATTTGCAGCAGACTTTGTCGGCCTTCTTCCTTAAATAATTCAATTTGGAGTTGATACCCCAATAGAGGATATACAGCTTTTAGCATATTTTGAACAAGAAAACATGTTAAACTCAAGAGCTGAAGATTAAATGCCTGCTGTCCTAAAACATATTGAGAAGGACATCCATTTTCAAGTGTTCATTCTCCCACTTTGGTCTCGGCGACGTGGATATTAAGGCGGATTACTATATTTAATCAGAGCTTTGGGATGAAGAACGTAGTTGTTTGATGTGTAGGTGACGACGTTTCAAACGAACCGGATTGGGTCAGCAATAGTTGAAACTCGCTTATACGACATTTCATATACAATTTGTCTTAATACAGTTATTGAAAGCAAGTTCTGACCTTCAGATATGTTCGCAAGTAACATGTCTTTGTTTTTTGTAAGCACAAAAAAATCTAGTATAGTTAGATAACATGGGGAGCCTCTGCACAATGTGAGCTTAACTACGTGAGCGTAACTTTTTCCGGAATTGCTTTGAATCAGAGAGAAAACTACAGCGTGCTATGAACATTACGGTTCTTTAGTTGTTTTCCTCAAATAAAATTCTCATCCTGAAATTGTACCGACGCTAACTGTTATCCGTGGGTAATATAACACTTATAACGAAGATGTTAATGGATAGTTTGATGGGTTAGGTCTTCAGAGGTAATAAGATTCCTTGCACTTTCTTTTCTTTTTTTTTGATATGACCTATCACTCAGGGGACGTCCCCTATTCGGAAAGAGAAAGAAAGAAAGAAATAGGAAGATGTTTGTCGCAGCGTAGTGGGTGTCTGCTTATCCGCTAAGCCTTTACCGATTCACTGAGATTTGAAACCCACTTGGTAGTCGCGACTGTTATCTACTTGGCTAGTAATGAGGATGGATATCTATTTGGTCGCCATGAAATTCAAATGACCTTCGGTGACAATTTTACGGAAGTCATGCTTCCAATTTATGTCCCTTCATCTGCGAAGACTGTTCGTTGTGGCATGTAAGAAAATAATAGTTTGTTTTCCTACAGTTAGTCAAGCCAAATTCCACAGTGGACGTCCGTTAGTCAGAAATGCACGTAGGGAAAGTTTGTTCGCTTTAGTCGAAATCTCCGATGTCTAGTACAACGGAAAGATACAGGGCAATGAGTCGCTTTTCATGATCGTAGTGAAGTTATATCGTAGAATAATTACATATCGCAAGTTGTTGATAACTTCTAAGCTCTAATAAGTATTATAGATTTATCTCACCGGCTCTTAAGCTTCGCCCGTAATACTGAGCAATTTTCTTTCACCAATTTAAATTTTTGGGACCTCATATAACCCATAATGCGTGCAGAGAGAATTGGTCAGAAATCGTTAAAGCAATTTAGATCTAAGATATGTATACATGCGTATATATATTTAACATTTATATATGTATGGATGTGCACTGTCTAGTGGTCCTGACGTGCAATCCTACGCTACTTCGTACTATTTGCTCCTAATGTATACAAAATAAGATTAACGTACGAATAATATATGATTGTAACAATTTCGGTACAGTACGCTTTAGGATGGAAAGCTAAAACCGACAACGACACAATCGTATATAAATGTGGCGCTAGTTTTATCGCAGCCAGATATGTCCTTACGGCTGCTCATTGCTTTTACGATAACGAGTGAGTAGGGAAGCAGACCTACCAACAGTCACTATACGTAATTCGAATTAATTCCGTTGCTATTTTAACAATCTAGCGGTTTACCTTCTGTTGTGCGAGCGGGCGGTATAAGCCTTGCCGATCCTTATGTACGAAATATTGAAATCGCTGAGTTCATCGAACATCCTGATTATGAATATCCATCATCTTATAATGACATAGCATTAGTCAAACTGGCTGAATATAGAGTGTAAGTGCATTTGTACGAATAGGAAAACATTGAAATTTGAGAAACCAACGGTTGCTGTTTTTCTAGGGCGAGCTCTATGTATGAACCGGCAGCATGTCTTTGGACACCTGATCGTATAGATGATCATGCTAATGTAATTGTCTTAGGCTACGGACAAACCTCTTTCGGTTAGTTCAAATGAATGATAAAACAAGAAATGTAACGGTATTTGATCTTTTTAGCTGGTATTGCGTCCGAGGATTTGTTAAAAGCCACTCTGAAGATTTATCCACAAAATCAATGCGAACAAGATTATCCACCTGACGAGCTATCTCGTAACCTTAGGAACGGTATAACAAAAAACTTTATCTGTGCCATAGATCCAGAGAATCTAAGGGACACTTGCCAAGTACTACAGACATGGATGTTACTTTACACGAAATTAACTTATTTTCATTTACAGGGTGATTCTGGTGGACCCCTAGTTATGGTAATCAATAAGAGACCATTTATTGTTGGTGTCACTGCATTTGGTGTTGGTTGTGCATCGGGAATGCCTGGTATTTACACAAGAGTCTCTGAGTATATACCCTGGATAGAGAAGATTATCTGGCCGGATGTTTACTAGAGTGTTGTGATTGGCTTAAAGCAATAAACAGACAATTTCTCTTCTTTAAACTTATGGAATGTGTTGGAATATGTATTGAATGTTCTTAGGAAGACTATGGCCGCAAACAAAAGGTTTCGACAAATTATTGCTAGCACCGAAAACTTTAGTATTTTTTTTTTATATCCAACCGTTTTCGCTTTTTAAACTCATTTTTTGAAAAAGTGTCGCAAAAAGTATACTCGAGTACTCCTTTACAATAACAAATAAGATTATTGGGTGAAAAACGATTAAAAAATAAATTACTTAACTTCACCATGTTTCACTTCATTCGTGCAACGAATTACTGAGTACTAAGTCGTTTCTTTGCATGATCTCCGGAAATTGGTGCCAATGACACAATCGTGTAGGGAGCATTTTAATGCGATTTAAGGTTGTTGCGTATTTGTTATTATCATGAATTAAATTTTATAAGTGTGTTATTTAAGTTCATTTTCTACACCCATCATCGAAGAATGGTTGGTATATTTAGTTCGTCAAAACGTTTGCAACTCCCGGAAGAAACCTTCAGAGAACCTATAAAGTACATAAATTTTTGATCAGCGTTAAATTCTGAATAGATCCAACTATGCCCATCTGTCCGTCCGTCCATCTGTGCAATGGCTTTTTAAAATATTCTCCTTCCCACAAAAATGAATCTATCAGCTTTCACATGAGAAGAAGCCTTGAATATTCTCGTACGCAGCCTGGCATAAAAAATTAGCCAAATCGGTGGAATGACATGTCTACACTATGACGTAAACTGAGTATACGTCTGTTTTCGAAAGAAAAACATTTTTTTTTACTTCTTTTTTGCAAAACGTATCTTCTATGGGCGATGCTATAGCCCCTGTACAAAAATCGAATAAATCAGGCCCGAGCATCCGATATTGTAGGATATCAAAATTTGCCTTTTTTTATTAAAATCGTTACAATGCCCGGAAGCAAGCTTAAGAAATCCCATAACCAGTCACATTGACCAGTGTGTTACATTGGGAATGCACCTAAGTATGTCCGTCTCACCGTGCGACCAACAACTGTTCATTACAGTTTGAGCTTTCTGAGGAATAGTCTCTTTTTTTTGATAAATGTAAAGGAATCAAGACAAAAGAAAAGCGACACGCCCTCACTATAATTTTTATAAACCCGGCAAAGTGGATTAAATAAGTCGTAGTTGGTTCTACAATGGCATCAAGATAGTGACTTATGATTATATATTGAACGTAGCGAAATAACAAATCTGATAATTTTTGAATGTAATCCCTGGCAGATATCAATTGGTTTCTTAAGTAAGCAATTGTATAAAATTTAATCGATTTACATAAGGCGAGAAAGGTAACATTGGATCTCAACCAAGTCCCTGTACTACGAATACTAAGAATTGTTTTTTATTACAATACAGATTGTATTGCAATAAGTGGACCCACACGACACAGCCGTACACGTAAGCAAGATGAACGAATTCATCGCAGTATTTAGAGCTTACATCAGTTTTTCCACAAATTTCACATTTCATACATCCACTAAGCTGCGGCCACCATCTCCCTATTTCGTTCTCTATGCTCTCTTCTTTCTGACAGTCACCATTCTACACGAACAGGGAACTAGCCCTAAGCTGCTCGTCACTGTTAAATTCCATGTTAGGCGAACGAAAACTAATATTACTAGTAAATGGTTTTATTGTAAGTAATAACTACTTCGCCATATAACCGTAACATCGCTCATATTAAGCAGATTATTTATTGGAAACATTGCTCTCATTACCAAGGCACATGTTATTGTTTAACTGCGTTAGTTACAATCTGTGTCCTTTGTCTGTGTTACTTTGTCAGGGAAAAACTAAGTGTCATTGTGTCATTAACGGCATCCTAATGGAAAGCCTTAGTCGCATTAATATCATCTATAATCAGAAGTCTTTTGTAACTGTAGCGTTGGTCGTTACATTTGCTACAAAGTCTCGTCTAATTGCACTTTAAGTGAATTGAACTGTGATTAGTACACAAAAATTTATTATCGCATAATCACGTTGCGGCTTAAAAAGCATTGAGCAATTAAGATGATGAGTAAATCGCTGCCTATCTCTTATCGGGCTTACTTTATACAAACTTTTTAAATTAATTTAATAAATCAATTAATCTGAAATTTAAATGTTTATCACCGCTATTGATTTAATTGGTTAGTTAATTTTTAACTTAACTAAACAAATCGATTGTTTTTACAGTTGACAGTTGCATGTACTTCACGCATTATGTAAAATCGTTTAGGGCACTATTTACTTCTTCGACGGTAATTGTAAGATCGGCATTAATGCAAATTGAAATGTCGTCTACTGTGGCGATTATTAGTTACTATTATATACGACAGCCACTGCAACTATAGCGGAGAACTCAAAAAAGTCTTCGTCACAAAAAAATCTATAAAACCGAGCACAAAAGCGAACAAAAGGAAGCTTTATAGTCAGGGAAGATCCTGAAGCCCTAAATATGATATTACCTAATACAATACTTCATTAAAAATCATGCCGTGGTTCCATACTTTCCAGTGAGCGTGAACTAAAACATAGTCAAGTAGTATAAATCGGACTATGGGACCCCTACTTATATAATAGGCTTAACTGGACCAAAACTATCTTCTATGTCACCAAAGCTACCCGTGATAAAATATTAAAAATTCGACATGTTTGCCGTAGAAAGGATCTTGAGAAATCTTATAAGGCATGGGATCCAAAAAATAGACTTAGGTTGTCTCAATTTGGCACAGATAAGTTGCATGTTAAACTGCTATTATGGACCAAGTTTCACAATAAAGTATTAAAACTTAGACCGCTTTATCATACAAAGGCTTACCTCTCGAAGACGTTCAAAACTTTGGACCATCCGATCAAAATTCTTTCCACCTATTAAGAATACTCAAGAATCACTATGTTGCGATTTTTTATATGAAACAAAAATTCACAAAAGTCACATCAAATTCTGAATCGATTTAAACATGTCCGCCCGTCCGTCTGTGTAATGTCTGGTGTAATCATTCCTTCGATCGCAAAAATTATTTTGCTCGTGACTTAAGATTTGGCAAAAACATTGGAAATTCCTGCACACTGATGGATATTGAAAATGAGTAAAAGTACAGTACCACCTAAACTGGGAAAATCCGTGTGTTTTTCCAAACAAGAAAAACAATTTTTTTTTGCTCATTGCTGATAAACACTACACACTACAGTAGGTAAATGTACAAAAATTTTGATGCTGTAGTACTTGTGGAAAAACGAAAAAAAAATTGACCACGCCTATATAGTCTCTTAAAATTTGATTTTTGTTTTCAATATCTTTGAAACATTCAGAAGCAAGCTTCGAAAACGCTGTAAGGTATACACATCTTTGCCCACTTTCAAGTTCGGAATGCACCTAAGCATGTCCCTCTACTCGTTTGTTTATCTGTTCGTCTGTGTAATTCTGTAGTATGTGTGGTAAACATTATCCCGCGCGCCGAAAAATTTGCAAAAAAATTTAAAAATATTCTCAATTATACAAACACGCCCTTTTAACATCCACACGCTTGTACGGTAAAAACTGAAAACATCTCTCCTTTCCGAGTGTTTTGTTCGTTATACATGACTTAAAATCAAAACACGATATAAATTTCGACTTTTAATCTGAAAATAGAAAAAATTAGTCACACCCACCTAGTATTATAGACTATGAGAATTGAATTTTTTTCAAACTTTTCTGTTTATAACTGTGATGGGAATAAAAGAGCCGGCCGGATATAAATTTCCCACTCGTTTAGGTTTACATTGTTCGAGCATTGCTACCACATATTACGCTTACTTCAAAAGATTTCTAAATTTAGTTAATGTTACCTCATTATGGAATGATGGACACTCCTAAGCACTATGCTCGATATCGACAATCTATAGCCCGGGAAAAGCAAGATTTACTAGGACTGCTAGGAGAGTAAACCACGCAATTTTTTTTTGATTGTCACACAAACGCTGTAATTCAGTAAGTAGTTTAGGTTTAGGTTGAATAAGTAGATGAGATAATCGATCGTTATACCCACTTATCACACAAAGAACGTGAAAGTGGCCGATATCGATCTGATATATACTGAGCTGGGTTAGTGGTGGTCGACCCAGTGTTTATATAGAATTGTATGATTTTCTGGATTTTACTTGAGAAGGCAGTCGAGGTCGCCCCGTATACCCGACGATACTAAAGGATACTGGATGGAATATCTACTTATACCCGATCGTTTATTTTCACTGGCACTGCGCTCGAACTGGATGTTGTTAAAATTTGTCCTAACGCACACAAGATTATCCATCCGGTCAGCGATCCCTCTTAGCCATCGTGATGATGTTGTAGAAAGCTTAAGCTCTGTGAGAAATCAAGGGATACTAAGATGTACCTGCCAGGCACATGGAAAACACATTAAGCAATGATTCTTTCCACTTGCATCGTGACTGTTGCAAAACCATGATAAAAAATGACTCCTATGATGACAGACCGTACATTGCATCCTTTAGTAGTAAAAGCTTGCTTATCGGAAATATTTTGTATAGATACTAGAATGTATAGTAATGAGAAGATCGTATGATTATTAACACTTAGCCCACCGCGCGCCCCAAAGAGACCTGGACAGTTTCCACCGCGCATTTTTTTGTGGTATCACGGGCTGAAATTCGCTATCTGAAAGCAAAAATCTCCGAATATTATTTATGTAATCAATTTTATCCTACGGTAACGATTTACATAATTCTTACACAAAATCAGAAAATTAAGGACATAAAAGATAAGAGATTAATAAAGTAACTCAAATAAGGAACAAAAGTGCACAAGATGTAAAAATGTGTGTACCTTGAAGTATATTTCTCTTGAATAAAGTGTACCCGATCTAGTGATACGAATCTTTTAATGGAAAAGGGGAAATTTGTATCAATATGCTGTACTCTATAGAAATGGGTTTGGATTTATAGGGAAAAAAAAACTTTTTAGGTAAAAGGGTAGATCTACCCGATCGATCGGCAACCGACTAACCAAAAAAAGGATAGATTCACCCGATCGGCTGGCAACCGGCTAACCAAAAAAAGGGTAGATATATCCGATCGATCGGCAACCGACTAACTAAAATAAGGGTAGATTTATCCGATCGGCTGGCAAGCGACTAACTAAAATAAGGGTAGATTTATCCGATCGGCGGGCAACCGACTAACTAAAAAAAGGGTAGATTTACCCGATCGGCTGGCAACCGGCTAACCAAAAAAGGGGCGATTTACCCGATCGATCGGAAACCGACTAAACAAAAAAGGGGGCGATTTACCCGATCGATTGGCAACCGATTAACCAAAAAAAGGTAAATTTACCCGATCGGCTGGCAACCGACTAACCAAAAAAAGGGTAGATATATCCGATCGGCTGGGAACCGGCTAACCAAAAAAACGGTAGATCTACCCGATCGATCGGCAACCGACTAACCAAAAAAAGGATAGATTTACCCGATCGGGTCGCAACCGACTAACTAAAATAAGGGTAGATTTATCGGATCCGCTGGCAACCGGCTAACCAAAAAAAGGGTAGATCTACCCGATCGATCGGCAACCGACTAACCAAAAAAAGTGTAGATTTACCCGATCGGGTGGCAACCGACTAACTAAAATAAGGGTAGATTTATCCGATCGGCTGGCAACCGACTAACTAAAAAAAGGGTAGATTTACCCGATCGGCTGGCAACCGGCTAACCAAAAAAAGGGTAGATATATCCGATCGATCGGCAACCGACTTATCAAAAAAAAGGTAGATCTATCCGATCGATCGGCTAAGTGTTAAGAGTAGAAAGCTTTCCAACGAAATATTATAATGTCTTCGATTTTACATTTCGTAGAAACTATGCCTTTAAATAAATAAATTCACGCGGGAGAGAGTATCTGAAAAATCCCCATTTATCAGCACAAGATTTCAGGAGGAATAAACCATTTCCCTAATCAAACGCATTTGTAAAGCTTTTTGATTTTGTTTATATACATATATAATTATATGAAATTGAATCGTAATCTATTTACATCCGTTCGCTGATTAATTGTATTTTAGTTGAAAAACTCTACTCGCGCTTAGTGCATACACTTAATAAATTACGTAATGCATTTAAAACAAATATTTTCAATTAAATTTGTATTTAATATAATTTTGGTCAAAGGTATTTGAATTTAATCAAAAATAAATAAATAAATATAGAAAAAACGATATAATAAATAATTTAAGGCTTAATTGAATCGTCTAATGCGGATAAAAATAATGAAACCGTACAAGTTTGTAATACCAGTGGCGAGCCAAGTCTATGTGTTCCCCATACGTGGTGTAAACCCAAAAAAAATATTATTCATTTCTACGATGATCGATGCGATAGAGACGCGAATGGAATTCTTCAGATTTGCTGTTTAATGTCGAATTTATTAATACGTGTTTTGAAGGAGGAACCTGCGACTACCGCAGTTACAACTAATAAAACTTTAGCCGACGAAAGTAGGTAAAATGTCAATATTTATTAATAAAATTATAATTCATTTATTCACAAATTTAACGCAGTGTGTGAACGATATTATCTTTCTACCAGACCGATAACTCATGGCGCCAAAGTCTTACAGAGAGAATTTCCATTTATGGTTAGTAGTAATGTGAAGCAATTCATTTTGGTTTTCGAGGCACTGCACAGTTATTTATATAACTGATTTTGCAAATAATAATGAAAATAAGTAAGAAAATTATTTTCGGTCGTGACAGAATCTTTTATGCATCCCTTATGAGGGCTAGCATATATTCATAAATGAAAGTAAGCGTCATGGTTTTTTTCAAAACAGGAGTTCATATCAGAATAAGTAAAAAATTGCATTCGGTCGGGACAGAATGTTTTATACCCATCACCGTGATCCTGGAAGAAACGAGAAGAACTACATTTTCATACTCTATAATAGATTTTTTCTATTTCCAGAATAAAAGTTATGTATTGAACTTTGTGAGGAACAAAAAAACAAGCGCCCAAAGTGGGTGGGGGTGGTGCGCGTGGGTATTCTAAGCATGTCCTTTCACCGTTTTGTGTCATTTTTGTGAAAGGAAGAATATTTACCCCAGATAGTGCACAATAGGGGCAGGCGGAAGGATAGACAGACAAACAGGCGGGCGTGTTTAAGTGCATTTCAACTTTGAAACTGACCAAGAATTTATTTACTCTATGGGGTTTTTGCGGAAAGGCTTTGAATAAAAAAAATTAAATATTGATAAACTATAAAATAGGGTAGGCGTGGTCAATTTTTTTATCGTCCATGCAACATCTGTCCAAATTTTTGGACATTTGTTTGCTGTGGTTTATCAGCAATGATCATAAAACCCAGTTTTTTATTCCAAAGGTGTTCTCTGTTTAAGCAGTACTGTAGGCATGTCGTTCGACTTGATTCATTTTCAATACCAATCTTCTTCGAAGCTTGCGGTCATGATATATATATATATATATATATATATATGCACTCATGATATGTACATATATGTATATATTTAAGAAAATATATCACATATATATATATAAATATACAACATATATATATATATATACTATCCATACATATTGTTTAGCATCTCTGATGCGTATTTCTATATATTTTAAATCGCGAAAAAATTTTATACATCTATCCATCGGTAATGGGGTATAAAAATTCGGAAATAGATTAATATAAAGCCAGCCTAATAAACGATTCTAACATTCTCGGTAAAGTACGCTTTAGGATGGAAGGTCAAAAACGACAACGAGACAATCCTATACAAATGCGGCGCGAGTCTTATCTCAGCCAGATATGTTCTTACGGCTGCTCATTGTTTTTACGATAACGAGTGAGTAGGAAAACAGACCTATGGACAATCACTATACGCATTCCAAATCAATTACATTTACGCCATTTTCATAATTTAGCGGTTTACCTTCTGTTGTGCGAGCGGGCGGTGTAAGTCTTACCGATATCGATGTGCAAAATATTGAAATTACTGAGTGCATCGAACATCCTGATTATGAATATCCATCATCCTATAATGACATAGCATTAGTCAAACTGGCCGAGTATAGAATGTAAGTGCATTAGTATGAATAGAAAAAAACCGCAACAAACTGAGAAAGCAATGACTGTTGTATTTTTAGTCCCGGTTCTAAATTTGAAGGAGCAGCATGTCTTTGGACACCTAATCGTATAGATGATTATGATAATGTAATTGTTTTAGGCTATGGACAAACCTCTTTCGGTTAGTTGAAGTGAATAGTAAAAAGGAAACCATAGTTAATGATATTTGATTTTTTTAGCTGGTATTGCGTCCGAGGATTTGTTAAAAGCCACTCTGACGGTTTATCCACAAAATCAGTGCGAACAAGATTATCCACCTGACAAGCTATCTCGTAACCTTGGGAACGGTATAACTAAAAACTTTATCTGTGCTGTAGATCCAGAAAATCTAAGAGACACTTGCCAAGTACTATAGACATAGGTATTAGTTAACGTGAGATTAACTTGTATTCATTTACAGGGTGATTCTGGTGGACCCCTTGTTGCATTAATCAAAAGAATACCATTTATTGTTGGTGTCACATCGTTTGGTGTTGGCTGTGCATCAGGAATGCCTGGCGTCTACACAAGAGTCTCTGAATATAGTTCTTGGATCGAAAAAATCATTTGGCCCGATAATTTTTAAAGTGTTAAACTAATTATATATCAAATATAAGTCTGACTTATTGGAAAAATATTGTAAACGTGTTAGTGAGTCGTACTTGTGTAAATAAATGGTGTATAATAAAAGGACTTGTAAAAGTGACTCACTCATTTTCCGTTGAAAAGATTCGCTAATGGAATTATAATTCTTTAGCCCTGAAGGCTGCATACCGTACATCATAACAAGACCGCTTGGTTGTGGTTACACTCGCTCTTTGCATTTCCCATTTAAAGAGGACAAATTATCGACAAGACGCTCCCCGAACCTAGTCACCACTTCAATGAATCAAAGTTTTCAACAGGTGTACCGCTTTACAGACGAAACGATCGCTTCGAATATATCCCCTCAACTTGTTTGTGGCGTATGCGTTGCATTTGCATAATAATTTTGAAAACGAATTTGAAGTAAATTTTCAATTAACGGAGAACTGATCGTCTTCGCCGATAAGCCATAGAAATGTATAAGAGGACAAACTGGTCTTATTCACTCGTCTGTTAAAATAGTGACGATGCCTTAACCTTGTAAATGCAACAAGTCAATGGATAGATTTAAAGAATCGCAAGCCTTTGACTTCTGCTTTGAAGACTACAATGCAACATGCCATGCAGTGGCTAAAAATATAAAAGTTGAAAAGCGTTCTTAATGAAGATCGCAAACTATACTTAACGGTTTTAATTAATCGAAAACAATGTAATGAAAATTTTTAATGGAATCCTATGTCCATTGCATGCCTGGTTTTCTCAAGATGCTTATGATTAGTTTATGGTGTATTTTTGGGGGCAAAGTGAAAATACTGATAGTCTCGAAATGAATATTGATAGTCTCTTAAAAGTACGTACGTTTGGTATTGAAAGCAAATTAAAAGGTTCTAATCAAACAAGATCGACCAGTGAATACTCTGCATTACAATTGCCTAATACAGTGGTGCTTCACCTATGTTTTGTTATAACGGATCAAAAATTTTATATTAATAGAAAAGTTTGGTTTAATCGTATATAAAGAAACATCCTGTTATTGGACTAGGCGACCAATACGTAAATCTAAGTGATCCGAATATAGATGTTATTATCCTGGCGGAAGAATCATGAAGCTTTAAAAACCTTCGTCTTTTTTTCTTTTGCATAATTGAGTGTAAATTGTCGGGTTTTTTTGGAATTATAGAAAACTCAGTTCTATTCAGTTCCAAGTTGAAGAAAACAGACCAAAAGCCGTTATTTTCAAAATGGTTTTCCACTATTGATAAACATTTTTAACGCGAATGTACTTTTTTTTACTTCAATTTAATTATCCCGTTTTATTTGAGCGAAAGACATTTTTGAACTTTCATCGACGTTGAATATGCGGCCACCAGCAGGACCTGGGTAATAATACATATTTAAAGTTTATTTACACCTTTTTAATATAAATTTTTTTACCAAAAAGGCCGCAATGTTCGCTAGCTTCTGGGCCGGTGCGCGCACCTAAAAAGAGGAATTCCGGCAATTCTTTTTTCTTGTGATTCATAAAAGGCCTGGCAACATTTTCGTATAACTTGCACACGTCTGTTGTATTATTTTGGGCACTTTCCTCCATTCAATATATTACGCGTAAATACGCAAACAACAGTTTTCAAGCAATTATTCCATATTGCTCCCCATCCACCAATGATAATTTCATAGATGGGACCAATTGCCTCGAGAATTTTGACAAATGCTAATCGAATATCTTGGGTGCAATGTATTTGAAAATAAAGCAGGTTAGCTTCGCTTAGGTGGAAGAACGGCGAATGGAATGCGACGACTCTTTTCGTGTAAAAATAACTAAATATTATCCAGAATTAATATATTCTTGTAATTGAAAGAGACTGCACTGATCGGTTTTCGAAAATGAAAGGGACCATATACCCAAGTGCCGACATCATCGCAATCAATGTTCGCAAAGTTGAAAAAACAGGAGTTTTAAAAGTTGCATGTGATAGAAAGGGAGCCTCCAAATCTTTGTAGCCAATCCCTGTAGCGTTCCCATTAAAACGGATAATGAAGCTGTCGTATTGTAGGATATCAAATTCAATTATTTCGCTTACATCACTGTTAGTTCCTTTTTCTTTTATTGATACTTTTCCCTGTGGTCCACCGGTAATGATGATCTCATATGCTTCATCATTTACTTTAAGGCCTCCGAACAAAGTCAAATGTACTTCGGAGCACTTCTTGACATGGACGTAGAACTCATGATTACCGTGAAGAGGAATAAATTCCAATTTTTTGAATGCTTTAGTTCCTGACAAAAGTGAAAAGGAATTTATTACATGGAGTTTTCTCCTTTATCGCCGTTCTACACAAACACATCAGCCATTTTTTTTTTTTTGCGTTTATTCCCCTTTAAATCCCTTAAAAAGGTCTCTGTTACTTCTAAAATGGAAGGCGGATAAAGCGTTTTAAATAAGTATGACACACACGACTATCTAGGTACACGTTTTGTTCAAGACGATATATTGATTGATTGATTGTTTTCATTGTTCAAAGCGTTTACACAATCGATCGATAAGTGTTCCTGTCATACTTTAATGACCTGTTATGAAAGGGCTGATAGCTAGTTAATTGCGTCGAAGGCGTGGCTTGTAACGAAATGTCCGGACAAAATGCACATATACATACACATTCTAAAATACATTATTAATGCGAATACTTATGCGTAATGATAAAATGTTATGAGGAGATCCGACAAGGACGGATGGACGTATCATGACGTATATGTTCGTCGTAACACAACTCTACTCTTTTTATGACTTAACATAGTTAATTAAAAATAATGAAAATTTTCGCTATATTTATACCCATCAACGAGCGATGAGCGGTATATTCGTTTTGTCAAAATGTTTGCAAAACCCAGAAGGAAGCTTCAGAGACCCCACAAAGTATATATATTCTTGATCATCATCAAATTCTGAATTGATTTAAACATGTCAGTCTGTCTGTTTGTCGGTCTGCGTAATACCTGTTGTAAACATTTCCCTGTTCGCAAAAATGAAGATATCATCTATTAATTTGCAAATGACCCGCACTTTTCAAGGTCAACAACGCCAACAACGTCCCCACGTCCATGGGACAAAAATTTAGAACATCTCTGCTTTTGTGTTTTTTCTTTCTTACACATAAGTTACAACCATCTTTTATTCCTTTTTTTTGTAATTGTGTATTAGGAAATAGAACTTCTTCGAGGGATCCAAAGATAGACACGTACTATGTAAGCGGAAAAAACGACTTTGCAACAATTCTTTTCACCTGCAGAGTAATTCGTGAAGATGCTTTGGGGTAAAGAAGATAGAAAAGGGAGGGATATTATGATGGAGTAGCATATATCACATCATTTCCTGTTGTCTACTGTTTATTCGGAAATGTCTTGTGTCTATAACAAACATTCCCAATTATTGGAATGCATGTAAAAGACTGCATTGAACGTTTTTTAAGAAGACAATACATTTTGTACACTGCTTCTTAACTAAATATTATAATTTCTTAGCCATAGCCGATGAAAACGCGAGAGACACAGGGAGAGATAATGGAAGATTGCTCTTGCGAAAGCCTCCGTAATATAGCATTGACTTTGTGTATATATGTACATAATTTAATGATTGATTCACTGATTAAGCATATTTTAGTTGATAAACTGTTCGCGTAATTAGCGGACAAACCCAATAAATCGCGCAATGCATTTAAAAGAAATATTTTCGATTACATTTTTATTTACAATAATTTTGACAAAAGGTAAACGAAAATTAAAATAATAATTCATTATGTCTTCCTTAACTAAAATGAGAATTAATTTGAGATTTAATTGAATCGTCTGACGCGGACGAAGCCAGTGGCGCTCTACATGATTGTGATATCAGCGGTGAACCAAGAATATGTGTTCCCCACGCTTGGTGTAAAAACGATGGAAATGTTGCTTTTGATGAGAAATGTACAACTGCTCCTTATGGAATCGCTCCGTTTTGCTGTTTAATGTCAAATTTGTTAGTACGTGTTGTGGACGAGGAATCTGAAACTATTATAGACACAACTGAAGAGACTTTGGCCTACCATAGTATGTAGATTGGCGATGTTTGATGATGTGATAGGTAAATTTCTACATTTCTATTTACCATTTAACGCAGTGTGCAATGAATATTATCGACCTGTAAATGCGATAGCTGATGGCGACAGAGGCTTAATAAGAGAATTTCCATTTCTGGTTAATATAAATAAACAGGAATACATTTTGATGTTCGTGTGAAAGGCTTTCGAACAAAAAAGTATGTAACTCAAGTATGAGTTCAAGTCAAAAATGATGGTATGCATCCGAGACCCTATTGCGATAAATATACACTTTCAAGATGAAATCGTTCTCCCGCCTTTGTTTTGGGTGGCCTCGCTACACTTAGTTATATTACGATAGAAGTACACAGTTGTTTGATGTACAGTTCACCACCACGCTTTAAACGAACGGGATTGATTCGGCATAGTTGAACATCGCTTATACGGAGTGGGTCCACCAATGCAATTGAACATCGCTTACATCACATTTCAAGTTGTTGAAGATAGATTGTTGGGTGAAGTGAACTTAGTTAGAAATATAAGTAAGAAAAGTTTGTTACACTTGGACGGAACCTACGGCATCCAGTACAATTTCGATAATCGGAATGCAGTTGTATTATAGTGCAGTGCATCGTAGTGTAGTTATATATAGCAAGGTGTTGGTTGGTAACCTTTGGCTTCTAGTAGCTATTGCCAGGGTATCTCGCTTGTTCTTAAGTCTCACTTGTTAATGCTGATCAATTTCCAATCATTAATTGAAATTTTTACCATTACAAATAACCAAGATTGGCCGTATAGTTAAACAAAGGGACACCGTCACGATTTAGATCTAAGATGAATACATTAGCAAAGCAGTCTGCATATCTGCTCTACTTGCTTTTATTAAAATTTGGAAAAAGATACACGCAAACCTCTCTTTCAACATATGATTCTTACATTATCCCTATAGTACGTTTTAGGATGGAAGGAAAACTACACAATCAGATACTCGTGTGTTGGTACCCTTATCTCAGCTAGATATCTTCTTGCGAGTACAAGTTGCTGGGATGGTCGGTGAGTAGAGAGTCAGACGTAGGAGCAGTCACTATAAACAATGCAAATTAACGCCATTACTATTTCAATAACCTAGCCTAGGTTTGCCTTCTGTTGTGCGAGCGGCTGGTATAAGCTTTACCGATCCCCGCGTAGAAAATATTGAAATTGTCGAGTGCATCAAACATCCTGATCATAAAGATAATTATATAGCGTTACTTAAACTGGCCGACTATAGAGTGTAAGCGAAATTGCACAAAAATAGGAAAATATAATAATCTCGGAACGTAACGGGTGTTGTATTTTTAGGCCGAGTTCGAGATTCGAAGGGGCAGCTTGTCTTTGGACAGTTCCTTATATAGAAAACGATGCTGATGTAATTGTGTTAGGCTATAGACAAACTTCTTTCGGTTAGTTGAGATGAGCAGTAAAACAAGAGAACATAGTTAATAACATTTATACTTTTTTATTAGCTGGCACTTTTTCCGAAGATTTCCTAAAAACCACTCTTAAAGCACAGTCACAATACCGATGCGAACAATATTACTCACCGAAATACCAAGTATTTTACGATCGTAAGACAGGGACGTCAAAGAATATTCTCTGTGCCATAGATCCCGATAATCTAGGATCCGCTTGCGAAGTACACTATGTATATATGTATTAATTTTAATGAGATGGTATCATTTTTATTTGTAGCGTGATACTGGTGGACCCCTAATTGCAATCATCGAGGAAAAACCATTTGTTGTAGGTCTCAGCGTTGGCTGTCTTTTTGATAAGCCTATTATCTACCCTATGATTATAGAATATATTTCTTGGATCGAAAAAATCGTTTGGCCCGATTATTATTAAAATTTTTTACAATCATATAGTAAATATATGTCGACTTGTTATTATAGAAAAAGATTTGTGATCGTTTCAGTTAACAGCAGGCGTAAGACAAATTTTAAAACTCAGTTTTACTCAATTTTGCTTATGTAGCACTCAGAAAGTCTTAAGATAGACGCACCTTTTCTTATACCGATCGATTATGTCCGTCCATCTGTCCGTCTAATGTCCATATATTTTTGGGTTCAAGCTGCACACAGCGGTACTATGATTCAAGGATGAACGTTAATGAAAATGGTTCGGATCGGTCCGCCCTCCATATAAGGCCCTATTCTAAAAAGTCATCATATGCGGGGAAATTGCAATTTTGAAAATTTCTCAGCAAAAGTCACTAAATAGTAGTACTTCGGCATTCCAAATTGATACGGAAAATTTGCACAGGTAGGGGCAATTTTTTGAATCCCTTTTCATATAACCAAGCGAAAGCGTTGAACAGTGAACAACTTTGCTATTCAGCATATATCCATTCTATCACGACCTATTATAAAAGTGTTGCCATATGAAAAAATTTGCCATTTTTAATATTTCTCGACAGAATTTTGCTATACTTAGTGAATTCGGAAATTTTGGATGAGATGAGCGTTAAACTTTAGTATTTTATGATGAAATTTGATCCGCCTTGATCCTTATGAAACTTCTTTTAGAAAGTTAGTCCTTACATAAGAAATTATAAGTTTTTATATTCAAAGATAACCGAATAAAACTATCGTCACCACATGTGGACAAGAACAGCTCAAGTTTAATACCCGATCCCATATAAAGATGAAGAGAATTGTGTTTAACGAACTGGGCGTTTGTCAAACGGCATTGCCAGATTAAAACATTTTAATTAGGTTTTTGTAGTGATCTCTAAACTATTTATTAATATTTTATATGAAAAATAATTCAAAACTTCCTTGTGTTGCTCGTTGTTTCTTGTATCTGTGACAATTTGAGGAGGAAGAAAATGTTGTCAACTTAAGGCAATGGCAGCCATGTTCGCCTATTCTTTTATGTTTTGCTGTATCCAATCGACGTAATCAGCAACTCGTGTGTAAACAATGGGCCAACCTTGGAAACCGCAACGATAGCCAAATGACAAAACACCTTCTAAATACCAGTGATGCGAATGATTTGTGTAAGCCATGCGCATTAGAGGATTACCGGAATCGCCAGCGCAATTATCTCTGGAAACATTACTGGCAGCACAAATCTGTGAAGTTGTTAACTGGAAATCATGCTCCCGATATCTATTGGCACAATCTGTATGCTCCACAACAGATACCCTCTTATGGCTTTTCACCTTGGCATTTCTATCTAATCGATCCCAAGTAGCGGCGATTAAAAATTCCCCACCAGTTATATTCATACGTGTTTCCGTTAAAGGCAGGCATATGGGCAGTATGAACTGCGTGAAATTAATTTTATCCGCTAATCGAATTAAAGCAATGTCATTCTGATGACTTCTATGATCGTAGTTTGGATATATTATTACATCTTCGTAGTTTAAATCCCTAGGTTTTTCGCTACATTCGTTATATACGCAATCGATTTCCTGATTTAAGTCATGTTCACCTAAACGTATTTTGGAACTGAAAATAAAAGACAAAAATCAAATCTAATTAAATGAAAAAAATCGAAACGATTTACAGTCCATTGGCTTTCTTCCCAAAATTATCGATAACGCAATGAGCAACAGTTAAAACGTAACGTGGATTTATTAAACTACCACCGCACATGAACTGGTCGTCACCATTGTCTATGTTGTTCATCAAAGATAGTAAACAGAAACAAAGAAAGAATGAATAGAAAGTCCTTTCTTCTAATTGAATTTTCCATTTACCATTTTTGTAACCCAGCAATGCCATCCAGGGATATTGACCTAACGTTACAATATTAGACATAATTTTGTTGCCCGTAAAATCATGACCACAATAAGGCGGTTCAGGCAACACATTTCCCAATCCAGTATTCCGTGGTGGACTCCCCCCCAATTCAGTTCGAACTGTGCTTGTTCCTGTTAAATAGATATTAATTAGTATGAGACAATTTTAGATCGATGCTGAAGATATATGTAGTTATGGTATTGCATAATGCATTATTCAATTCATGACTGACGGGAAACGAAGATAAGGATTGATTGAATTTTCGTTTGATAGAAGAGCGTTTCAATCGACGGGTCATCAATTTAATAATCGATGCATCAGATAAAAGTGTGATCCCTGTAAAGACGAAATTCCAAATTGTAGGGAAATTCCAAGGCGTTATAAAAACTTTAAGTGTATAAACGAACGAAGCAAAGCTCACTAAGGCAAGCGGAACCAAGATTAGACTGTCAATAGACTGATTATTATACTAATTATAAACTAATTATAATTAACATTTAATCTAATGAAACCAAGTGATGCTCTTATCTACATATTCTACACTCCCAGTAGCATGCATCAGAAGTATCTTAAGAGCTTCCGAGCGTATACAATGTATTTCCTTTTCTTTTTTATTAAAGATGACAGAATCAATGACACTTACCTTGAGCTTGATTTGTTTCTAATATAAGAAAACCAGAGTAAGCGTACGCTATAAATAACACCGATTGTTGGAGCCGCATAATTACGCTTTTTTAATTTATTTACTTTTCAATGTCGTACGTGATTGCTCAGAAATTTCATGTAATGCTAAATGAAAGATTTGTTATTAGTTCTTGTCGACCTGATCGTAAAGATATCAATTTAGACAATAAGTCCTTTTTCTCAATACACGTTAATGTTACATATCAAATATGACGAAGGCTATTTGATCCTGAACAGCTTGAAATTTCAGATCAAATTTCTATCCGTTTATTCATGAACACACGGAAACTGAGGCAATGAGCTTAAATTATTTCATGTACTCTTAATAAATCTGACCTGTGGATAAAGGAAATTACGTCTTGCATTGATAAAAAAAAAAGAACGCACACTAGTCCCTTTTCCTTTATATTTATTTATTTTTATGCGCATCACAAACTGTATATATTCTTGACCGGTGTGAAATTCTGAATCGATTAAGGCATGTCCGAGTGTCCGTTTGTCCGATCGTCCCTTTGTCCAGGTGCCCGTCTGCCCTGTTTCCCGTCTATGTAGTGTCCGCTGTGAGCAAGTTATCGACTTCAAATTTAGTAGAAGCGTTGGAAATTCTTGCACGCAGGTTGGTACCGAAGCTCGAACCAAAACGGTTGAAGGCTCCTCCTATAGTACTACGTAAAATGAGAACATCTCTTTCTTTTTTTTCACAATCACGGTGACGACCAACTTGCTCTTACATGAACACTTGTTTTGAAAAGTCACGACGCTTACTTTCATTTATGAACATATTGTAACCGTCATTAAGCCTGTGATAACGTAGTACTCTCGTATGGGAATGTTTTATTGTTATTGACTTTCCTTCTTAAACTTCTCCGGGTCAGTTAAATCCCTTTTTCACTTTTTTTTTCATCGATATGCCTTAGATGCTAGTGCATAGTCTGAGTGTAGTCTGCGATTTTTCCCTCTGCCTGAATCAATAGCAATAACACTAATAATAGGTTTTGATTTTAATTGAAATCATCCTAATCTTCTCGAAATGGATGTTTGCCTTACGAGTCTTCCGGTGGCTCAATGTATTACTTATTAAATATTGTTTATTTATTTAAATTAAAATTTTTAAGGCGAATCTAATTTATTTAAAATTTTAATTTCAACTTGCGGTTAATAAATCTTACAATCTATCTGGACGGCTGTAAGAAAGCAACTAAAAAAATCGAAAGTGATGCTTAGCAAATGCGTTATAAAACTGGCTTCCAATAACTGACATCACTGTAATACTAATTCTCTGTAACTGATTAAAAGCAAAGATTTAATTAAAAGAAAAGTGAAGAAGCATTAATTTAATGTCACACATTATTTAAAGTTTTTTTTTTTTTTATACGCCTCACTGAAGGATGAGATGTTTTCCAAAACATTTGCAACGCTCTGAACGAAGCTACAAAGTATGTATATTCTTGATTAAAATCAAATTGTAAAACGATTTAAACATGTCCGTTTGTCCGTGTGTATGGTAAACATTGCCCTGGCTACAAAAATGAGGATTTCGACTTCAAATTTGGCAGAAGCATTGGAAGTTCTTGCACGCTGGCCGATATTGAGAATGGGCCACATCGATCGAAGGATACGCCCACAGCACCACGTAAACTGAGAACACCTCTGTTTATCAAATCGAATGAAGTATTGGTTTTTTGCTCAATTCTAGCAACTAAAGGTACAAAAATTTGAACGTATATTCTATGAGCGATGCCGTAGCATTTGCGTACAATAATGGAAAAAATTCGCCACGCCTACCCAATATTATAGTGTATCAACATTGAATTATTTTTTCAATACCTTTATAACGCGCAGAAACAAGCTTCAAAAACCCTACAAAGTATTTAAATTCTTCAAATTTGGAATGCAACTAAACATGTCCGCCTATACGTCTGCCCATCTGTCTGTTGGCGCAACTTTATAGTATTTGTGGTAAGCATTCTCCCATTAGTGAAAATAAAGTCTACATCGCCTACATATTTGCAAAAGAATTTGGAATTTACCTAAACTTTTCAAAGCACATGCCTACAACGCCCACATGCGTATACGACAAAAACTTTTATTTGGAAAATAGAAGAAATCAACTGCGCCCACTCCATATTATGGAGCATGAAAATGATGTTCTTTTACTTCCTTTGTCTTTTTTAGGATAACGATGATGGGTATCAAAGATTCGGTCCCGACCAACTTTAACCTTCTTACATGTTTTTTTTAATTTACACTTTGCAAAAATTGAAAAATCTTGAAAAAATAAATGAATTCAAAGCCAGTGACAATAAAGAGGCGGGAAAGAACATCTGAGACGGGTTTTGCCCCCTATGTTCGTATGAGTAGCTTTATCAGTACACAGTAAGAGCTTTGACTTTGTTTATAAACAAATGATTGTCTAAAACTGATATGCTAATCGATTTGCATCTCGCTTCTTTACTGTTTAATTACATTTCAGTTGAGAAACCATTCTCGACTTTAGTGCACGACCATCAATAAGTTTCGTAATGTATTTTGTAATATTTTTTATTAAATTTATATTTGTTATAATTTTGACCAAAGGTATTCAAGAATTAAAACAATAAAAAAAAAAGAATTTTTCTTACTTAAAAAAAATTCAACAAACAATTTAAGGCTTAATTCGATCGTCCAATGCGGATGCCATTGGAATCCTGAGCGATTGTGATACCGGCCGCTTCCCAAGTCTATGTGTTCCCCATACCCTGTGTCAACGCAATGAAAATATTACTCATTTAAACGATGATAAATGCGGACGCGATCCTACTGGAATCCCTCAGGTTTGCTGTTCAAGATCGAATTTATTATTGCGTTCTGTGGACGGACTGCCTGCGATGAGCAAAAAGAGTTTGACCGAACGAAGTATGTAGAATGCCAAAGTTTACAAAAATAATTAGTAAATTATTTTATTTAATTATAATATAACCCAGTGTGTGATGAATACTATCAACCAGGAAAAGCGGTAACTGATGACGAGAAAGGCTTAACAAGAGAATTTCCATATGCGGTTTGTAGTACTAAACACAGAATTCACTTTGATTTACGCGATTGAAAATGAAATAGTTTTACGAAGTGGTTGTCCATCTGTCCGTTCGCTAAAATTATGGATACAAAACAAGCTAATAGCAAAACATGTCCCAGCCTTATGTACATCCGATCATCTAATATGTTTTCTTGAATTGCGAATCATTTTCCTTAAATAAGTCAACTTGGAGTTGATACCACACTATAGGATGTTTTGATAACAACGTCTCACTTTCGCTTGGCACTTTTGAGGTTAAGTTGAATAGTTTCCCTGTCTTTCAGTGCTCCTACTATGTAGAGGACAGAACTAAAGTTAAAATCGAGCATAAAAAATATTTGGCAATTATTCAAATTTTTTTTTTTACCAGAATCTCCGCTCGACGATATTTATTTATTTATAGATATATCCCACCCGTTTTTATTGTTCATTTGTTACCCTTGACCAATTTTTAATCAATCATTTAAATTTTTGAGATGTCAAATAATCGACCGATAAATGGAGGGACACACAAATCGACAACCACTTAGATATATGCACATACTTGTACATATCTTCTTCAGCCTCGCTGATAAGCCATTTTGCGTGCCCTAAACGAAAACAGATTTTTATACCCATCCTCTTCTCTAATGCGAACAAAAGGTCATAATATGGTCACCATAAAATTCACGTTAGATATAATTCTAATATTTTCCCTGCAGTATACATTAGGATGGAAAGTGGAAAACGATCCGTATAACAAAATTCGATATGCCTGTATTGCTACTCTTGTCTCGGCCCGATATCTTGTTACGACCGCGAGTTGCTTGGATGATAACGAGTGAGTAGTAAACGAAACTTACGAACAGACGCTATACACAAATAAAATGTCGTTGCTGTATACATAACACAATTTAGGGGCTTGCCTTCTCTGGTGCGAGCGGCCGGCACAGACCGTATTAGTGCACGAGACTATGAAATTGCTGAATGCATCAAACATCCTGATTATAAATCATCTTATGCTGTGCTTAAGATAAGTCGTTCTGATATAGCATTAATTAAACTGGTCAAGCCTATAGCGTAAGTGCATTTATACGAGTAGGACAACATTGAAATTTTGGAAACGTAACGCCCATTTCTGTATTTCTAGGCCGAGCCCTACATCCGGAGTGCCAGCTTGTTTTTGGACAGATGTCACTATAGAAGATCAGACTGACGTAATTGCTTTAGGTTATCTGCCAACCTCTCTCGGTTAGTTGAGGTTTAACTTAACAGTGAAACATGCAATATACTTAATAACATTTGACTTTTTTAGCTGGGCTTTCCGAAAGTTTACTAAACGTGACTCTTAAAGTTCAACAAAAAAATGAATGTGAAGAAGTATACTCACCGCTAGATCGCTTATTTTTTTCACGTAAGAAAGGAGAATACAATGTTATCTGTGCCGTAAATCCAGACAATCCAAGAGATGCCTGTCAAGTACAATATTTATATATGCAGAAGACTATATGAGATTAAATAATTTTCATTTCCAGCATCATTTTGGTGGACCCCTAATAGCCATAATCAATAAAGTACCTTTTATCGTAGGAATTAGCGTTGGCTGTCTCCCAGAAAGGCCTGCTATGTACTTCATGATCTCTAAATATATTTTGTGGATGGAAAGGTACATTTGGCCCGATTATTATTAAAGCTTAAGAGTTGAATGTATACAAGTGTAAAGTCTATGCGTGCGACTTGCTAAACCGATCACAACAGCAGCCAAGCATAAATAAATAGATGGTTTTCGATAAGAGAAGTTGTAAAACTGAATTTCTGACTTCTGGTTGGAAGCGTAGGGGAAGATTACAGTGCGCGCGCCGTTCCGGTAGAATCTTTCCTGTTGTATATTTTTGAAACATAGTGGAGAGATTATCGGCATGACAGACTGCTGCGTCGTCTCAAGCCAACATTGACTAATTCGAATAATAAGTAAAAACGTTGCAGTCGGGCAAAGTCGACCTTAAAACACCGTATCTTACATCGCCCAGCACAGTTATTGCTTCGTTTTTACGAAAATCTACCAAAAATAACGCATTATTTTCATGTAATCCCGAATGTTGGGCGATGCCTAACGGCGTGATCCAAATTTAACGACTTCAATTTACTTCCTAGAAATTTTACTACTTTTCAGTTTTCGTCAAAAAAATCAGCTTGCTTTCATGATAACCTCTACGTACGTTAGCATCTAAAAAATAGACCTATGTGATTACCATTATCTACCATTACTTTTTCTGCTAAGTTGCTACTAGCGGCCAATGTTCATTATAAACTAATAAAAAAACATACTCTTTTCTGAAATGGTTACTAGCCATGCGGAACCTTACATGGTCTAAAAACTAGACCCATGTGTTTCGATTTCGTAAGGGAGGAGGGGGTCAAAAAACTTCCACAGCCGAGCTAAATTTTTCATGTCAATTTAGACTGTCGAAATGTCTTTACTCGACTTCGAGAATTACATTTTTTGAAAAGTCGTTAAAAGTGGTCGAAAAAGTGGACCGTTTTGAAACATTTTTAATGGCATTCGTCCTTGGGCAAAAGCAAGTCAGTGTGCCGAATTTCAACCTACTTTCTCGAATATTGCTATGTATAAGTTGAACACAAGAAACCAAGATGATTAGATGGACAGACAAGTTTAGATCGATTCAGAAAATAACTCCGAAAAACAAGCCTTTGTGTGCCAAGATGGTCAGATTTTAAATATTTTATGATGAAAATTTGCCTTTAGTTAATTAACTAGAGAGAATTCAGATCACATAGGTGTAGGCCCACGTACAGGGACCTTCATAACAGCAAACCCTTCTATGACGACAACGACTAGCTTGTGCTTTGTTACGATAGGACCAAGTGGAAAATGGCAAACCCGTCTACCAATAAATTAAGTTTGCCAAATTTAAACCACGTTAGTACATTCCAATATGAGAGAGCTCATGGAAATTATGCACATACATAACGGTTTGGAATTAATTATATTATTTTTGGTGTATTCGTAGAGAAAATGAGTGAATGACTTTATCAGGAGAAATGGTGTAGGGTATTTAAAGATCGGCATTCATTCATGCTTGTATATACTTTGAAAAAGTCTGTTAGTTTATAGCTTTGCAACATCAAATACTAACTTTAATATATCTTATGCCAAGCCTATAACACGTACGATGATGCACTTAGCTATTCTTAACACTAAGTTCGGAATCAAAGTAAGTGGCGACTTTGGTCTTCACACTATTGCAAATAATTTGAATCGGACCATTTTTACGACCGCTTTTCTCGCAAAGATTTATTATGAGGAAATTGCTACCTCAAAAGCATTTTCCCAACACTATTTTTACATAAGAAGTCAATGCGGAAAATTTGAATGGAATGGGAACAATTTTTGAACTTTCTTTCGGATAAATGGTTACGTAAAAAATTAAGCTATCACAACAGGGTGCAACTTTTGTTCTTTTATGATAAGATTTGAACCAGAAAATAATTGGAGTGTACATGCTAGCAGCATTGGAAAAATGTACTATGAAACTGGTAACGCTTTTGTAAATGTCACAAAAAATGCCTACGAATTGTCAGAATAAAGGCTGAAAGGCTCACTTTGTTTCATTTATAACCTAAAAGTCTAATCAATAGTGATTTATTATATTTAAAATAAGGGAGATTTGCAAATATTTGTTTTAATCGAAGTGGTGTAGAGTGTTTATTAGTCGTCCTATTGCTAGACTATAACAGTTTCAATGGTTTTTCACATAAGTTTATAGGCAATTTATTGATATTCTAGATGTTTGAAAAACATATGTAGTTTTACTGTAATGGGTTTGATACAATTCGTTGCTTTTTCTATTCGCTGCAATTTGTGAGAGAAGAAGAAGGCATGGCAATTTCCGTAAGACTGTTGTGTTTGTCTACACTTTTATGGTTTGCTGTATCCAATCGACATAGTCAGCTACCCTTGTGTAGACAACAGGCATATTTTCGCTGCTGCAACGAGAGCCAAGTGATGACATGCCTTCTAAATACCAGTTAGCTGAGTGATCTTTGGAAACTTTACGCATTAAAGGATTAGCCGAATCGCCACCACAAGAGTCTTTGGAAACTTCACCAAGAGCACAAATCTGTGAAGTTATTATAGGTTTACGCCGATCCTGAAACTCTTTGGCACAATCTGTATTCTCCACGATAGTTGCTCTCACATGGCTCTTCACTTTGGCATTGTCCTGTGGGGGATCCCAACCGGCGACTGTTAAAATTTCTCCTCCCGTTAAATTCACACGTGTTTCCGGTAAAGGCAGGCATACAGGTTGTATGGAATCCGTCAAATTGACATTAGCTGCTAAACGAATTAATGCAATATCATTGTGACCACTTCTAGGATTATAGTCTGGATGTGCTATTATAGCCTCGACATTTAAATCCAAAGGCTTTTCATTGCATTCGCCATTCTTGCAATCGATCTCCTCACCTAAGTTATATTCTCCTAAACGTATTTTAGAGCTGAACGTAAGAGAAAAAAATATAAACAAATGTTTCAGAAGAAAATTACAATGGACTTACAGTTTTTTGTCCCTCAAATTATTAATAACGCAATGAGCAACTGTTAAAACGTAACGTCGATTTATTAGATTACCTCCGCACAAGAACTCCTCCTTACCATTCTCTGTATCGTTAATCAAAGAAAGAAAACAATAAAGGGGGAAAAAAATCTTGAAACAATTTCCCTCTCATTCATTTTTACCTACCACTTGTGTAACTCAGTAATGCCATCCAAGTATATTGATCAATGCGTGTAGTGGGTATCAAAATTTTGTCTTCATTATTACGACCACAAAAAGGCGGTTCAGGCAACACATTGCCTTGTGCCTGGTTGTCCGTCAACTCGGTTCGAGCTGTTGTTATTCCTGCTAAGTGGAGATAAGGTGGTGCGAGATAATTTTAAATCGACGCTGAAGATATATAAGTACGTGTACTATGAGATGAATCATTCATATAATGACGGCTGGGACACTAAGATAAGTATTGACTAAATTCTCGTTTCATAGAGAAAGACTTTTTCTAAAAACTTTGTCGCAATCGACGTATCACAAACTTGACAATCGATGTATTTAAAGTTATGAAGCATCAGGTACAAATTTTAATTCACACCGTGAACCGTAAATCCAAAAAAAGTTGTATTAGGCTGTGGCTGAATTTTTTATACCCACCAGATTTGCATTATGTCGAAAATACAAATATTTATTGTTATATTGCACAAAATACCGATTTGTTTGCTTTTGAGTACAGTGGGATTTTTCATTTCACATAGCGCTATGGACGTGGCCTTTGATCGATTATGCCCATTTTCAATATCAAATTGTGTGGGACAACTACGAAATCGTTTTTGTGTAGCTGATATGTTAATTTTTGCAATACACCTTTCAAAGACAGACGGACAGATACGGTTAAATCAATTCAAAACTTGATATAGACCCCGAATACATACACTTTTTAAGCTTTATGTTGATTTTCTCAGGATTCTGCAAAGGTTTGGACAAAATAAACGTATCCTCACCACCCAGAGACGGGTGGTTTATAGATCAAGTTCGCAAGAACTTATGATCCTCCGGTACGAATAACCTCATAAGTGCTAAGACTTACTTATAATTAATTAAAGCCTCCAGAATTTGTTTCTTCCTCATTTTAATCGTAAATTACTCTTATTTATTGTTTCCCTACCGACGGCGCAAAACAACGAAGAAACAAGTAGAAGCAATATAGAAGGGAGTAACGTACTTCTTAAAGCCGAGTAATTGACTATAATAGAGTTGAAGCGTTGCCTGGAAACTAGACGGTAAAATGCTATTGATCAACGGAACTTATTTAAGTTTACAAACTTCAGAGTGAACTTGCTATTATTATTATAATTTATTGAGCACAAAAAAATAAATCCTAAAACTAAAAGTAGTAAGAGCAGTCTTAGTTGCTAGTAAGACTATCAGGTCATAGGGAAGCTAACTTTTTTTGTTTCCCAACAACGATTTCTATGAGTAACGATACGCAATACATTTAAATCAATTGCTATTCATCTAGTGAGAAATCTTTTCTTAGTTCTGTGTGATAGTCGTTTTATTCTTACTAATCTCTGAATGTCGTTTATATGTATTATCTTTCATGTACAAATACATGTTATAAGCGACTTATAGAATAATTTGAAGATCGCTTTTACTTTCATAATATTTTATCGCTCGAAATTTTACGTGAATTTCCAGATTCTAAGGAAATTCCCAAGCACTATAAACATCTTAATTGATAGTGAAATCAAACGGGGCCATGTATATATTCATAAGCGAAAAAACCCATAAAAAAACGATTACACAGATTACAAGCAGCAGCAGATTAAAAAAAGCATGAGCCAGTTAAAAAAAGCAACTGGTTGTAATTAACATTTAAACTAATTAGACGCACGCGATGTTCTTATCTACATCCTCTACACTCTCAGCGGTATGCATCACAAACATCTTAACAGATTCCGAGCGTATACAATGTCTTTCCTTTTCTATTTTATTAAAAATGACAGAATCAATGACACTTACCTTGAGCTTGATTTGTTTCTAATATAAGAAAAGCAGAGTAAGCATACGCTACAAATAACACCGATTGTTGGAGCCGCATAATTACGCTTTTTTAATTTATTTACTTTTCAATGTCGTACGTGATTGCTTAGAGACTTCATGTAATGCTAAATGAAAGATTTGTTATTAGTTCTTGTCGATCTGATCTTAAAGATAGCAAATTAGACAGTAAGTCCTTTTTCTCGATATACTTTAATGTTACATATCAAATATGACGAAGCCTATCTGATCGTGAACAACTTGAAATTTCGCATTTCATTTGTAACCGTTTGCTCATGAACACACGGATTCTGAGTTGATGAGCTGAAACTATTTCGTGTACTCTTAATAAATCTGACCTGTCAATAAAAGGAATTACGATTGATAAAAAAAAAAAAAAAAAGAAAAAAAACGCGCACTAATCCCTTTTCCTTTACATTTATTTATTTTTATGTGCATCACAAACTGTATATATTCTTGATAGGCGTGAAATTCTGAATCGATTAAGGCGTGTCCGAATGTCCGTTTGTCCGGTCGTCCCTATGTCCAGTCGTCCGTCTGTCCACTTCCCCGTCTGTGTAGTGTCTGCTGTAAACTAGTTATTAATTTCAAATTTGGGAGGAGCATTGGAAGTTCTTGTACGCTGATTGGTATTGCAGCTCAAACCAAATCCGTCGAAGAACGATTAATCCTTAGGAACCTAGCTCTGCAAATCAATTAAATCCTTCTTTTCGATTTTCATTTCTTGATATTTCCCAACTTATTTTCTTTTTGCTTGACATTGGTTTTCACTAGAAAAAAAAACTATTCCAGTCCAGTCGTCCGTCTGTCCACTTCCCCGTCTGTGTAGTGTCTGCTGTAAACTAGTTATTAATTTCAAATTTGGGAGGAGCATTGGAAGTTCTTGTACGCTGATTGGTATTGCAGCTCAAACCAAATCCGTCGAAGAACGATTAATCCTTAGGAACCTAGCTCTGCAAATCAATTAAATCCTTCTTTTCGATTTTCATTTCTTGATATTTCCCAACTTATTTTCTTTTTGCTTGACATTGGTTTTCACTAGAAAAAAAACTATTCTATTGTTTGCACAATGACTCTTCCACCAACTTAGTAGAATGCTTAAATAATTAGTGTGTTCAGGCGAACCTAATTTATTTAAAATTTTTATTTTAATTTCCGATTAATTAATTTCACAACCGACTTGGATCGGTATATGAAAGCAACTAAAAAAATGTAAAGTTCATGCTTAGCAAATGCATTATAGAAATTTAGTTCCAATATCTTAAAATAAATCTAAAATTTTCTTTTTTTATTCTCACATCATTGTAATACTAATCGTCTGTAACTGATTAAAAGTATAGATTTGATTAAAAGAAAAAAAAAAAAAAGCTTTCGTTAAACGAAAAGGCATAGAGCTACGTTTGTTGTCAAAGCATCTGTAGCTTCTTCAATTCCAAAAGGCTTCTCAAAAAGTTTGCATCTCAGTGAGGGAGAGTAGGCTAATCGCTTTTTTATTGTCAATATATTCGTAGAATTTTCCGGGCAGAATGGCCCTACTACCCTAACATTAAGGAAGGATTCCAAAAATTTGTGGATTTCGAAGATAAAGTCTAAAATGGCTTAATGGCTCTACAATCGATGTATTCAGCAGGTTCGGCTACCTTTCACTCATTTGCTTTAAGAATCTATGCAGACGGGTTCTATATTCGAGTTATTAGAGTTTTCAACCTATGTCTGCGTAATGAACTCGTTGCGGTTTTCCCTACTTGGCTGGCAACAGGAACTTTGTTGATAATTGCAGACCCGTTTCTAAACGTACTACGTTACAAAGATTTATTGATTAACTTATAGTGCGAAGACTTGTCTTCTTTATTGGAAAATCAATTATACACCCTGGTCAACATGGATTCATCGAAGGATGATCTACGACTATAATGCTTTTGGAATTGTCATGTTCAGTGCATAAATCATTTTCATCATAGACCGCCGTCTATTGTCGCCAAATAAATCTAGCAGGATTGATACCACACCAAAGTCACAGACGATTTAATTGACTAAATAATTGGGAAATAGTATGACTCTACTTAAGAAGGGTCAAATAGAGTACTGATAACTGTGTGGATATGGGGGGGTAGCAAAAATGTATTAGACCAAAACGAACTCTGAAGAAATGCTACAACATAAGCTCAAAGTGAGTTGACTAAAATGTGGCAACTCCAAAAAGCGACATAATGCTTATTTAGCTTTTACTTTTAAATTTTCATTAATTTTTCTCTTGTTCGAAGGATATTTTAAAAAATTGGAGATTCAAATTTTTATTTTCGTATTGATTTAACTCCTAAAACAATTTCATTATTATTATTATTTTAATTTTTAATTTAAAGAAAACATTTTTATTTTCTTTATATACTAAATATATAAAAGTTTGACTTTATTCAAGGTAAAGAATTTCGTGTTCACATTGAACCTCTTGCACACAACACACTAAATGTTTTGTGGTTGATTTGCTGAATTGCAGAAGAAGAAGAGAAGGATCAATTTTTACTACAATTTATTCTTAATATTATATAAGATTGAACAGTATATGGGTTCAAGGTCTCTTCTTTTTTTCCGTCCGTTTCTTTTTTTGTCTTCTTCATAATATATTAGATCAAGTTGTCCCCTAGGCACGTTCCGTATACCTATGACAGGATGATGATCAGAAGGAAATTGTATTAATGAAGTAGTCTTTGGCCCCATTGTAAATGTCATGCCTTTACCGAGAGATCACTCCCAACAGCTACGACCGCACACCGCAACAAATGACACATATTCCGCTCTACTCTCCCAACGAAGGAGGAGTAGAAGGAACACAAAAGAACAGAGTAGTTGACTATAACAGAGGGTTGGAGAATTACCTGGAAACTGGACAGGTTATGATTAGTGCACAACTACGACAAGTTATTTAAAAGAGCGAAGAGTCATTTTTTGTTTCCTTTCTCTTAGTGTTACTAAGTAATTGAAATTTAATCATAGATTTTAATTAAACGACATTATCAAGCTGCAGGGTATTGACCTATAGTACAAATAAATCAATTATTATATAGCAAGTCCAATTTCTCGCCTTTGCTCACGGTTTGACGCAATTTTTTTTATTACTTAACCTTAAAATTGCATCACTGTTTCTCGCTTATATTTATTACCTCGTATCTTGTGTAAACTTACGCAGCATAACCGATGTACAAAATAATGTGAACATCACGATTACATCCAAATAGTCTTAGCGCTTGACCTTTTTGCTGAAATTCCAGATTGTAATGGAATTCCCAGGCACTCTAAATGCCTTTATTTATAATCAAATCGTATGGGGCCGTGGAAAATCCGCGAAAAACAAAGTTGTGCACACATACTAGACAGCAGCAGATTAAGCACAACATAAACCGATTCAAAGAGCAACTAATGATAATTAACATTTAATCTAATGAGACTTCCGTGGTACTCTTATCTACACCATTCACACTCTCAGTTGTACGCATTAGAAACGTCTTACACTACGTACATCCTTTTTGAAAAAGGTGTATCACTTCAATAGGGTGTAATGGGGCGATTATTTCACTATCGATATGGTAGGCGGTACAAATACGTGACGTAATTACGTCACCCGCCCAAAGATCGCACACTGCTACCGTTCGCTATGCATAGAGATGTTGTTCATCTATTTCGCTTTGGTTTTCGGAGTCCCAGCTAGAACTGATTTACTTTTGTATTCATCCAGAACCCTATGAAAATCTGTTTCATTTTTCAGAGTGCTTTTGTTTAAAAGAATTATGATTTCATTAATGGATTTGGAGCAAACGAAACGAGCATTTTCGGACAATGCGCCCGTTTGACCCCGTATAACGCGTTGTCTTTTGTTATTTTCTTTACTCAAGAGCATATTTTCTTATTCGTTTGTATTAATTCAAATTTCATTATGTAATGAAACTTTAATTTCTGTTTCATGTACAAATCATTATAAGTTTCACAGTACAGAAATGTAACGTGGGAAATCCCCGCGTTATATGAGGGAAAGTACGTATTATACGAGAGACATGAAATCGCGTAATATGAAAACGCTTTATAAGAGTGCTGTGTTATAGGACGGAATAGTGTATTAATACTTCTTGTTGGAGGGCTCTATACGTCCTTGTAAGTCATTTTGATCGTCACGGTCCTCCGTTTATTTAAAAATCGCTGGATTATTCATGATCACCGTGTACCGTTGTCGGTACACATCCCAAAGAGAGTTGTAAATATCATTGCATAGTAGGAACGAATTTCGAATATCTTAAACTAACAAAATGATCTTGGCCTACAAATACATTTCAGTATGTTCCGAAAACGGCGCACTTTGCACAAAACATGCTTATCAACGCTTTCGTCTTCAAAGCACTTAAGTTTTATTGACCAACGCTATGTACATAACCTCAAAGCGAATCAACGAAAGCAGACTAATTCTAAAAGGCAGTGTTGTATTCATTTACATTTATTTTTTAAATCTTTTTCAATTTTTTTCTTCTTTTATTTAGTTTTTTAAGGATGTGACTCTAGAATTTTCTTTCTGTAGTGCTTTATTAAATTTAATTTTTATTATTATATTTTTAATTTTTTTTTCATGTTATCGTCGACGAAAACACAGCTAACTACAGCGCATAACTCGATCATGACAAGTAGCTTGCAAAACTGAAATAGACAAACCGAAATCCACTGATATGAAAAACCCGAGAGAAGGCATCCGACGCTGCTTTCGCGTCACTACTCTCAAAAGTCTACGTTTATGACGACAAACATTTTGGTAAAATAAATAGTATACAGGAGAAGTAATGAAAACTTGGACTTTGCTGATTAATTATGTTTCAGTTGAAAGAGTGTTCTCGCCTTTAGTGGAAAAGCATTTATAACTCGCATAATGCATTTTAAACAAACATTTTCCATTAAATTTGTATTTAATGTAATTTTATTGGCAGGTATTTGAATTTAATTAAAAAAATTAAATAAAATTCTGCCATAACAATTTCAATAAATAATTTAAGGATTAATTAAATCGTCTAATGCGGATACCATTGGAGCTCTACAGGATTGTAATACCGACGGTGAAACAAGAATATGTGTTCCTCACAGCCTTTGTAAACGCCGTAAATCTTTTGTTCATACATACGACGAAAAATGCAGAAATAATCCCAACGGACCTGTCGTCGTTTGCTGTCTAATGTCGAATTTATTAGTAGGTGTCGTGGAGAACGGGTCTGCGCGTAATACCACTGAAAAGACTTTGCCCGAACGAAGTATGTAGAATGACAATTTTTAGTAATGTGATCAGTAAATTATTTCTTGTACTTACAATTTAACGCAGTGTGCGATGAATACCATATTGCTAACAGGACGAGCCCTGATAGCAGAGAAGGCCGTTTCCTAGCAGGAAGATTTCCTTTTTTGGTTAGTAGCAATGCGAATGAAGAAATCATTGTGGTTTCAACAACCAAGACTGTTCAGATGTACACACATCACGTTTTTGCAAATACTAATGAGGAAAAATTATTTTTACAAAGTGCTCATAAAGGGTTTGTCCCTCTGGTCGTTTATTCACATTAAGGATAAAATGGAAACTAGTAATAGACTTTGTTGTCTCCATGCATTAAATATTTATTTTGTATAGTGGCAATGTCGGCCTTGGCTCATTCATAATTCGATTTGAATTTGATACCCCGTCATAGGATATTTTCACAGAAAATTTGAGGTTAGGTCACCAGGTCTTAGGTCTAAGGTCTCTTAGTGTTTGTGCTTTTTAGACGACCACCATTGAAATGAAAGCAGTCCATGGTTCAACGAAACTAAACCAAGTTTTATAGGTTGTCCCCATTTTTTAACCAAACTCCCCCTTCGTCCATTTCTATTCAACTAATTACGATATGACCGATTATTATAGTCGCGATAACGTAGAAATTAATCTTTTCCTAGAAAATCTGAAACTTGCATCTTTATAACGTTCCCGTATATATATATATAGATAGATATAAATGTCTATGGTTTAACGTAAGTACCTATCGTTTGAACCTCACTTCACGATGCTCGTTGACATTCGGGTTAATCGTGCTTAACCAAAGCTCTCCAGAGAGTTAGAAAATTCCGACAGACTAGGGGCCTCAACTGCAGCTGGAATGTAAACCCAGTGTCAGGGTGTATTGGGGCTTATTGTTACTTCTAATTATTCGCTTTAGGAATGATGAAACCCGCAGCGACCACGATACTTCTCGAAGGACTACCGCAACTACGATTCCATTCCTAAGAACTTGATCTCCGAGAAGATAGGTAGCAGTAAGTTATGGGAAAAGAAACTATGAAAAATATGCTGTGGTTACCGTTGAAATGAACGGACTTTCTTGCTAACGTGTCGTTGTGAAGAGCCACATCTTTGAACGTATTTTGAAGAAGAGGACATTTAAGACTCAAGGGTTGAAACCGAAAGGAACGGAGTCACTCGACAAGTTCTTACGAACTATTAAGCCAGATTACGATATATGATCAGAGCGATTGGCAGAAGCTTATGGGTCTTTGAGGTTCTGTTCACGTCGGTTTAAATGAATAGCTTTGCTTTAACATTAGTTGAACGTTGCTTATACTACACTTGAAGTATTGAAAAGCAGATGCAGAGCGGAGCTCGCTTAGCAAGAAACACAAGTAAAGAAAACATGTTCCCATTGGACCGAATTTGCGAGTACCTAGTACAACGTATCGGACTTTGGTGAAAATATGGAACGCTTAAAACACTCATCCTGCAGTTATCGCAAGTTATTGATAAAAAAAATATTGATATTTTTGCTTTTGAACTGTTTTACCTTCAACATCTACTATTTATAGACACATCCCATCCGTTTGTAGCCTTCGTTTCTCGGTATTAACTAATGTTCAAGCAGTCATTTGACTTTTTGCGACATCAAAGGAATCGAAAACGGGTTGAGAGACGTACGGACATCTAAGAAATATATATATAATTGAGAGGTCTGAGGGACAGACCGACGGACATTGTTAAAACGATTTACAAATAAAAAGATTTATATATATATTTATAAATATAGTTGAGAGGCTTGAGAGATAGACAGATGGACATCGTGAAAACGATTTGCATTTGAGAAACATATATATACGCTTATATATGTATGCACGCGTATATATATTTGTGCATCCATATAAACATATCTCGCTATTTGTACACGTACTGGGTAGCACCTTTGATGCGCACTTTGTAGTATTTTGTACATCCAGCATTCCCTAATGGATATAAGAATTCGAAAAAAACTCAGAACAAAGACCTCTTAAAATTGTTTATTGATATTTTCCCTACAGTACGCTTTAGGATGGATGGTAGACGATGGGATTCAATATGGTAATATTGCTGCTCTTATCTCCGCCAGATATCTTGTTATCATTCAATTAATGGAGACATCGCAGAGTGTCAGGCGAGTAGCAAAGCAATCACTACACAAAATCCTAGTTAATTCGTTTATTATTTCAATAATATTTTGTAGATGCCCTTCTGTTGCGCGAGCTATCAGTGTAAGCCGCTACAATCAGCGCATAGAAAATATTGATGTTATTGATTGCGTTCTACATCCTTTTCATCAATTCAGTATCTACACTCATCATATATTGTTAGTTAAACTGGCCAAGCATATGGAGTAAGTTCAATTGTATGCATAGGAACACATTGAAATCTGGGAATGTAATGCCTATTGCGTTTTTAGGCCGACATATAACGGCGCAACGTGTCTTTGGACATCTAACTATATAGACGATCACATTGATCTAAATTTGTTATATAATAAAAAGAACTCTTATGGTTAGTTGACGTAAATAGCGAAACAGGAAACATAGTTAATAACATTTGGTCTTTTAAGAGTTGCAGAAGCTAATTCTCAAGGATGCCCCGACAAGTCATTGTACGCCATACTACGAGGAAACTATGAAGACTCGTCCTCTTAGATGCGCCACAGCTTCAGTGTATCCTAGAGACTCTTGCCCAGTATGTATATATATATAAGTATTGTTTTATATGACACTAAAATATTCTCATTTGCAGTTTGACATTAGTTCGCCCATATTTGCCATAGTCAACAATATACCATTTGTTGTCGGGTTTGCCGAATTGTGTAGGCCTGGAAAACCTTTTGTCTATTCGTTGATCTCAGATCATATATCTTGGATCGAAAAAGTCATTTGGCCCGATTATTATTAACATTTTTGTTTTTGCGTTTATATATAAAAAATATATTTTTAACTTATGAGAATTATTATTAATCGATCGTTCTAAAGAGTGCCGCACGCATGTAAGTATAGAGAGAAGCAGTTGCTAGGAGCGATTCTTCGTTGTTAGAGTTGGACAATGCTGGAACTACTTGTTGGAACTCTTGCTACTCAATTCTGTTCATTTCGCTTAAAACTCCTTTCGCCCTTGCTACTAATAATTGGAATGCGCCCGCTTGCTTTCTTTGTGATTTGGACCTTGCCTGCGGTTTTCACTTCCTTTGGTTTATATCAAGTTGGTACGGATGAATGACGTCTTAGCTCGCTGTAGCTAATTTACTGTTATTTCTTTTAATGCTAATTTGCTACTACTTGTGGGCATTTCTTTATGTTTTGTTGTTCTATTATATTTACCTGATTCCCTATGCGGCTGGGAATCCAATCTGTAAATCTAAATAGTTTCGTGATCGCTATGGTTTTCATCATTCCTAAAACAAATAATTGGAGGTAATGATAGATCTCAACACTCCCCAGAATGGGTTCAATGGCCATATACGTTGAATAGATCTGGTACTCCAACTGTAGTTGGGACCCCCAGTCTATAGGAATTGTTTAACTCTCTGGAGGTCGTCGGTTACGAACGATTAATCCGGGTGTCAACAGGCGGCTTGAGGTGAGTTTTCATGACAAATACTCACACTTGTTTAAAATATATTTTTTTACCCATGGACCCCCATAAAGATCTAGCCAGACAAAGGTAAATGGGCTCATAGACCTCTTAATTCACTTAACAGTTACGAAATAATATGATTCTACTCAGGTAGGGCCATAGTACGGACATAGTGCGTAGAAGAAATTTGGAAGATCAAAGCACACTATAAACAGATGCTACAATATAAACTCAATGCGAGTAAACGTAACTAGGGCGACCCTACAAACATTATAGCTTTCCCTTTCAAACTTTTGTTACAAAATTTTTTTTTTTTGTTTTATCTTAATTTTTGAAAGAATTGCATGCGAGTTTGCCATTTCCTTTCTTATATTCTGCAATAGATGAAATTTTATTTTTGTTGTTATTGTTATTTTAATTTTTTATAAATTTTATTTTATTTATTATAATTTTTTCTTAATAAAATGCTAGTGACGCCGTAATGACCATAAATCCATATTAATGGATGTAATGGTTGCATATATATATTTATATATTTGTGTGTATATAATGAGTACATTAAAAAGTATTGAGCTCTTCGGTACAACGAAATTTCTGATTTCATTTTAGTGATATCCATATGCATTGACATTTCAAAATTCCATGAAAGTTTGATATTTTTTCAAGTCCACGAACTATATATATGTGCTCATGCTCTGCTTGAATGCAGTAAAATATTCGATATGGTAATAATTTTCAAACCATTTACCAACGGCAGCATGCATCAAAGTTATAATGCTTTGATGCTACTGCGGTTGTGCGTATAAATGGCAAAACACCTGCTGCCAATGACATTAACGACACCTATGAGAGAATGAGATAATTTTACAATAACAATAAAACTCGATATGTTTCTATGTGTGCGCATATAAGTATAATATAATGCAAATATGTTTGTATATTTGCATGGAGACGAATATTTCGCATATCGATCTCCAACCCACCCACTCTCGACCACTTTCCATAAAACTCACATTTATTCGCAAGCATATATGTCAACCTTATAAAGTTACACAAGTTATTTGCGATCAATTGATTTTACGAGAAACACAAAATGAATTCAAAATAATTTTTGAAGTTAAAAAATTTTAAAAATTTTACAAAGTAATAATTTAAGAAATTTACAACATTTTTCTCGTTTTATTTAATTTACTGGATGTAGAGTTTTGGTGATTTTCTCTTCTCTCTTTATGAAGAAATATTTAGAAAAATAATATGCAGTGGCTTTGTACAGAATTTGGTTACTCACCTCCTTCATTATCTTAAGTATTAGGTATGTAGAAAAAATTTTGAAATTTTGCAGACCGATCGTTTAATATCCTACAATACAGTTCTTCGGCTGTTTTCGTCATAAAATACCAAAGCTTATGTCTTGTTCTCATTCAAAAGTTGGCTCTTCTTACCGACCGAGACCGAGCTCAAAGTATGAACCGATGTTTTCCCGACTAGGCATGACCATCTTATATGTCACACTGTTATTCTAAAACGATTTTTATCATAAAATTCTTGCTTGCTTTTCCTGAGAATATCTAAAGGGAACCGAACTTAAAGCATGAACCGATGTTTCCCTGACTTGCCATACTCATGTCGTTCTTGTGGAACCATTTTTATAATAACATTCTTGCTTGATTTCACTGAGAAGGCTTATACGGGAGTAGGCTCACCACGCGAACTGATATGCTCGAAGATTGCCATAGCTTGTGTTTATGTTTTCTAGGTGTGCAAGCCGTTTGTGTGGAAGGCGTTTCAAAAAATCCGACCATCCTACACAAAATTCTCCACGAGAAATACTAAAAAATTGCAAATTTTTAGTATAACTTCTTTTTCGAAATAGACCCGTAAAATGTGCCGATTTAATCCCTTTACAAATGTTGCCCGTCCTTAGAGCAATACATATCAAGTTATACGAAAGTATATTAAAATATTTTGAGAAATTTGATTTAACACGTGAACAGACTAAAATGGGCAACGGACAGACAGAAAGACATGCTTATCTTGATCCAGAAAACGATGGAATAAGGCTCGGTGTAATAAAGGGAGGATCTATCTCAATTTCTTTTAATAATTACGTACGTAGAGGCTTACTGTACCCTTGCTACGGACGGTGAAGGTTTACTCTTTAGGCATGTCTTTATATACATGTATATATTACATGTATATACTTTACTCTACTATATACTTTACTCTACTATACTTTACTCTAACGGCATCTTTCGTGACAAATTTCGGAACAGTAACTTAGGGTACACATAAAAGCAGTAGCTTCCAATTTGTTTCCTTCTTTCTAAGGGAGTGCTTGTAGACCCAGTTCCAAAGCCCATTTCCTGAATTGATTAAGTTTTCCAGTGCCGTATGATTGAAATTTTAGTTTTGTAGGTTTCTATTGTAAATTACGAGTACCCCAGAGGTTCGCCGGTGAACAGGTAGTTACGTTTAGACAGCTTCTTAGTGAAAAGTTCACATTGACCAAGAACACACAAGGCGTTCTAAAAGCCTTCTGAGTCGTAGAATTTTATTTATTATGGATATAATTTTTTTTTGTGGAATAGAGAAGAGAAAATATAAATCGCGTTATAATAAATCTTTATCTATGACTAACTGGCCAAGAGTTTTTTGCTTCGCTGCATCCATCTTATCATTATACCCTACATCGTTTGCGATACGAGGCATATAGACTTTGTGCATATGTACAATACAATAACAGAAAAAGTTGACATAGATATACTTTTTAGTTAGAATCACTTTCTCAATCGATCTAAGTTCATCTGTCAATGTATCCTTTTCATGTCTGTTCATGCATTGTCACAATATTTGAGATATTTCGATGAAATTTGATACACTCACGCGCTTCGACGCAAGGACGAACGCTTTCGAAAATGGTTTCAATCGGATCATTGGTTCTGATCTCGAAAAGTCGTTATATAAATAACTGTGTTAAGCGAAGTGATGGTGGGCCATGCGCTATTAGTTCTCGTAATAAACAAAGAGAGAAAAGCACGTATAGAGAGATTCCCAAACGTTGTCCACATGTGTGTGCTTGTTATGAATATGCGAAATATTTCTGTATTGCCTTTCCATCCTGCATTTTACAAACGAAGTAAAAAAGTTAATATAACTTCAAACTCGGATGATTGCTATGAAATGTTTCCTTTATTAAATATTTATCAGACTTTATGTAATTTTTCATGTGCTCACAAGAGAAAAGTGGCGAACAAGGATGCAGACGAAGATAAAGTGATAAATCGCCTGACCTGTTATTCAATAATGTTGTGCTTAATAATTTAGATAAATTGCTGTGGTGGAATTCCTTCGTTATTGTAATAGATATCTGGAAATATTTTTATTTAAAATTTTTTTCTTTTTCTTTCTCTACTTTACAATAAAGAAATAGGGGAAGTTTGGAAGCAATTTAAGACGAATTTTTTGATCTCTATTTTTACTGGGCTTGAATTCTCCAAAGACTGTAAGCCTTTATAATAATAGCATTATTCTTACTAGTGTGTGGACAATCCGTACCGCAACCCAAAAGATCCATGGATTCATGCCCTTAATGGGAAAGAATTGCCATTCTTCTGAATCCTAGCACCTTCATTGACTCGAAGCATCATATTGTGTCAGGCATATTGAATTTTTCGTCTAACACTTGGTGTCTGAAGCTGCAGGTGTTCTCGCATTCATATAGGATGCGAAGGAATGTTTCTCTCGCCCCTTGGAAGAGTGTGCCTATGTTTCTCAGCTAATACCTGAGGGAATTATGATCCCTGTAGAAGCCGGAAGTCTTTATTGTGTTATCTGATTTAAGTGAAATCTACTTTTGGGGGCACATGTAAAGCGGACAAAAAAATGATAAAAAGTCTTTCATTGAAGGTGATGCTTGCTCATTACCAATGATAATTTTTTAAAATTTGGAGTGGGAAACAAATCAACTCAACAACTCACCAAAGTAAATTGTACTTTATTTTGGAGATTAGACTTTGCAGTTGTATTCTGAACAAAATGTCCTTCATATGCCTACCACGGCTTTGAATAAACTGACTCACACAATGATTCCAATCGTTAATCACATTGTCTGTTGCGTTATGTCTGCGATAGCCAGACGAACGTTTGCTTAAAATGCTGTGAACTTTGTAGATTATCAACATAGACATTAGCCTTGGTGTGTCCGCAAAGAAACAAAAATCCATAAGTGTTAAATTGCACAACCTCGACGGTGGTGATGGCAACCCAATTGAGCTGCTTTTTAATGCTTTCCGAACCTTCAGTCACTAAATTAAGAAACTGCAATTTTCTTCATCTAATAGAAGGCAAACGGCAAAAACATCCTTATTTGCAAAGTGTCTGTAAAAGTCATAATTAGGCCAGGGAAGGAAAGCGGAGTCATATGATTGCCTTCGACAAATTCCTCGGTTTCTCGTTAACGTCTTCAGTTTAAATTTGTAGGCAGTTATTATTACCACCAAATTATTAATCCTTATTAATCCTTATTAATTGTTACCACCAAAAAAGGAATTGATGGACGCATGGACGGACGTAGTGAGAAAATCCATTACGAATGTCAGCAAAGCTGATACACTACATAACAGAAGCAATAAGGACTGTGACTATCAAATCGGATTTCGCGGGCCCCAATCTCAGCACTGTAGAATATACTAGAACACTATAATTACGACTTATGAATGCCCGGTCGGTTAAAGCATAACCTTTGCCGACAGAGAACCCTGTCTGGCTATGACACGTCAGCCATCAGGCTGGCTATGACACGTACAGCGGACAACCACTGAGTTATTGTTGATATTAAAAAAAGAAAGAAAAGAAAACGTACAACAAATAAATCCGTCCTTCTTAGATGCGAAGCGACTTTAAGAACCGCTTTTTAAAGTCCCAGATCTAACTGATAACGTCTTCAACATAAACTTCTCTCTCTCTCTACCAGCTCTATCTAATCAACTCTTCTGCTACTGATCATTGCAACTCGCGGTAAGGGATGGATGGACGGATGGATGGACATAGTGAGAATAACATGGATATCTAAGTCTTGCTAGCGCACTTCATGTGCACTCTGACGGAAGATCTATCGGCAGAAACAATTTGGATGTATTCGCAAACCTTAGTAAAGACTATAAAAAGTTTGCTTAAGATCACGAGTATCGAAAATTCCTTTCAAAGCGAATAAAGCTGTCGTTTTCGCGTTATTTCGTAAAGTTGATTTTTTTTTTTTTTACTAAATATTTTCATCAAAATTTCAATGACTTTAGATTTTATTAAATTGTTTTTTTCCTCGTTTTTTTTTTTTCTTTTTGTTTTCATATTTGTGACGAAAGAACACTGTAAATATTCATTTTGAGTTTAGTTGTTGGTTACAGCTTAAAAGCTTTTGTGGTCAGCGGTTGAACAACGACTGCATAAATAACCAGACAAAGGAATAAAAAAAAAAACACATGCATATATATATTTATATATATTTAAATAAATAAACAAACAAAAATAAACCGATTTTTCCCACACTTTAGCATGCAACAGTTTAGAAAATATTAAAAACAAACAAATACAAAAATTTCCCCAAACAACCTTCGCTGTCAGCATAAATTTTTATCAAATTGTTTTTTTTTTTTCTTGTTCAGAAATTTAAATTAGCGCATAGAAATGTGAAGGTTTAGCCTTCTTGTCTTTTTTTCCGCTCTGTGATATAATCATTTGGTTTTGGGTTTTCTATTTTTTACCAAAATTTATTTAACATATTCCAGGGATTCTTAAATTATTCTTTAGCTTAAAATATTAAAGGAACTGGCACTTGCATGTGCTTTTAGTAGGGAAGAGCCACAAACACATAAAATCGCGCTCTCCGTTAACAAAATACCTTTAAAGGGAGCATATGTTCCTGATCCAATCCTTATTACCTTCTTATCCTCTTAACCTAATCGCGTTTCTTTTTCTTAAACTTTGATCTTAGCTCTTTATCTTCCTATAGTCTTAACTTTTGCACATCTTATTATCTCATAGCTTCCTATCGTCTTAGCTTCTCTAGCTCGTATTATCTTAGTTTCTTATTCTCTTCCTCTTTTATTACTCTTATCCTTTTTCCTTGTTATATTATTTCCTTTTTCTGCTTACCCTCTTAGATACCCTTCCTCTCTTACCCTTTTATCCCTCTTAACCTCTTTATCGCTTTTCCTTGCGCTCCTCCTAGCGCTTTATCCTTCTGACCTTTTAGTTCCTGAACTTCTTTTTTTCTTCACCTTGCATTTTTTATCTTCTTACCCTAATCATTCATCATTTTTTATCATTTTTTAACTTTTTCTTTTTTTAACTCTTAGTTTTTCAACTTCCTATTGCTTAATCTTGTTAGTTTTTTAGCTTCTAAACCTCTTCTTACCTTACTTTCTTAGCCTATTATCTCTTCAAATTTATTCCTTTTATCCTTGCTTTTCCTTTCCTTCTTATCTCTTAGATACCTTTTGGTAACAGTTCTCTTAGCCTCTTAGCTTGTTATGCGCTTAACTGCTTTTGTTTGTAAGCTTAACTGCTTTCCCTCCAAGCTCCAAACCCTTTCAGGCTCTCGTTCTCTTCAATCAGTACTTTTTTATCCCCTTAACGTAACTTATCTTTTTTTAACCTTTTAATTTTTAAACTCTTAGCCGCTTAGCTGCATTTGCTCTTAGCTTGATTGTTCCTTAGTGCCTCAACCTAGCACGCACTACTCCTCTTGCCTGGTTACTTCCTCTTCCCATTAGCCACTTGTTTTCTTAGCTTCCTATCGACTTATCCTCCACCGTTGCATTTTTTTGTCTTGTGGCGTCTTACCCTTTTAACCTCTTTGCCGATTCTCCTCTAATTCCTTTAGCCACGTATTCTCCTAATTTCTTACCCTGTTAGTTTGTTAGATTCCTATTGTCTTAACCTTGCATCTTTTATCATCTTAGTTTCTTGGCTCCACTTCGTAACATCCCAACTTCCTATCCTCATATTCTCTTATCCTTGTAACTCTTATCTTTCTATTGCTTCTACTACTAGGGCAACATATAGTTGTCGCCATTAGTGAGGAAAACATATGATTTCTGTTTAGTTAGCACCAATCTTCAAACGAAAAGGACCGAGTACTGTGTTGTGTGATTTATAGAAGAAATGAGGTCACTAGAAGGTCTATTAATTATGATTAGCTTTGGACCGTAGCACATGACATAATTTGGGCATCACTGCTTAGAATGCATGCATGCATAAATTGTTGACCTAGGCATTGAATTGTTTTGCGTTAAATTTCCCTGGAATACACCGTCAGCCCCAGCAGGCATCCGAATATAAATTTCATGGCTGAATATCTAAAATTGAA
>CCAG010009607.1:0-21917 GCA_001077435.1 Glossina morsitans morsitans
ATACAAAACATTATGAATCTCTGTATAATTGTAAAATAAAATAAAATAAATATATACATACACACACACACACACACACACACACACATACACAAACTTATGAAAGCAGATAAACGCATACACTCAACATAAGGAAGATTGTCCATTTAATGCCAAAAAACGTAGCATCAAGAGCAGAGAACTCATAAAACAATTTCAAGAGTCCCTACACTACTCTGCTCCCCTTCGCTCTGCTCTGCTTACTTCTCTTCTATTCTTGTTCTGTTGCTTCAGTGTTTTGTTAGCAGCTTGTGTGCTGCAATTTTAAGTAAACATTATTATTGTATGTATGTTTGAATATGTGTAAGTAAAAGCCTTTTAGAAAATTGCATATGTGTATAGGTGTATTCTAGCGTAGCTATATTGTGTTATGAGGATATTAAGGTTTTACTCCGCCACTTTCCTACGTAGATATACATAATTTGTCATTACTTTTGTGACACTTGAATAGTTAAACATCGAAGAGGCAAACCTTGCGTGTTGAAAGCGATAAAAAATTCTATATAGAAAAGATCCTAGGATAAGTACATATATATATATATATATATATATAGAGAATGGACAAAACATTTATGTGAACTAAATGTTCAGTCAAAGTGTGGATAAACAATGCAGTCGCAGTCAAAAGAGAAACATGTTAACTGATTTCCAATTGGATGATAAGCGGCTTCAAGAAAATGGTGCCACGTGCCATACATTTTATGACAAAATCAATTTATTGGGAGGAAAGTTCAACGATCGTGTCGATCCCGAAAAATGCCTATTTGAGCTTGTCATCGAGATCATGCGATATAACTACGCGATAAGCATTTTTCTTTGCGATTATGTTAAAGCGTTACTCTATATGTCCCGAGAAGTACAAATTTCATGTGAGGACCTTGGATCACGGCGAGTTTAACCTTCAGCATAAAACTGATATGAACTTGTGAGGACTTAAAGTAGTCCCCCTTTTCATCCCACATATCTTTCGTCTTGATTGACGGAGCTGGACAAAATCTTAGTAACAGTAACGCGATTTATTTTTAAGCTCACACAATGGACGACTGGGGGGCATCTCAATCGCGGTAGGGTTGGCATAGACAAGCTTGCCGGAAGTACGAAACAAGTGATTTCCGTTCCGTTCCGAGTTGAGGCACAGGCTCCCTCTGTCTTTCTTTCTTTGTCTTGAACGGGCAACGAACAATATCGGACGTCTGTACTAACTCGAAGCAATCAATTTTATCAGTATCCTGTCGATCAAGATGAACTCAATAACTAGATTTTACGTAATGCATGTATTTCACGCTTGTAATCAAAATTTGCATAATTATCTTATCTACTGAATCTATTGGGAACGTCGACGAAGTTATTCTGTCTTAATAAATCTGATATCTACAAATCTGAACCGATAAGCATATCGTAAAAATAATGAACCTCCATGCAAATAATTAAGTAAGACTTTCTTCCGCCTCTTTGTTATCCAAATGCGCTAGAACAGGCAAACATTTTGTGTGGACTCTGGTCCATGGCTAGTTTAACCTCCTGCGTGATAGGTTTTCATCATGCAATATCTGCATGCATGCAATATATATATATGTATATATGTAAAATATATAGAAATAAATTCTGTTTACTGGAATTGGTTGCTTCAAAAAAGTCACCTGACGCGTTCAAGTTTCCCAAAATTTCGAATAGAGACAACTTGGGCATTGGTGCTTGCACGGTACAAGTTCCAGTTGTTTACTAGTTTTTGCTCAGCATGTACCAAAGCGAATGAATGTGATTTACGGAATTCGATTTTTACATTTTATGCTGGATGATAGTAGAAACAAATGCACCTGAAGCTATGGAAATGATCAAATTTCCTGTTGGAGTGGGGTGGCGCCAAAAAATGTTAGCCGTAAACATGATGATGTCTGACTGTGACTATCAAAAGCAACCTAGAATCTTCACCCAGTGCCGGGAGATTCTTTCGATTGCGACGTATTTTGTAGATCTGTACCCTTTCGATTGGGATCAGGCTTCAGATCGATGCAATCATATTAAGCAAAAGATATGAAGATATGCGAAAATTGGTCGACGCCGTTTTCAGCTCGAAAACACGGGGTGCTACCGCCAGCTCTAAAAGGCTATGCTATGTAAGAAGCATATTTTATACAAAGTTGGCTTTGATCAAAAAGCGGAAAGAATTCATTTGGGCAACTTTTATACATATGAACTACTGTGTCCAACAGCAAGACCAATTTAAAGTTTTCTTTTTTCAATCTATTCATTATCTGAAATCTATTCCCGTTGTCCTCAAAGTAATCCTTAAATTCGTAACACTGTTGCTTATTAAGAGTTGGGCGCGACAGAAGCCCAAGAAGAAGAATGAGTGAGCATCGTTATGGTTTAATGTAGAACAGGTATACTGACCGATCGATTCAGAAAGGATTTTCTGACTGGATCGGTATAAGATAAGCAAGATACACTGCAACTTCTTCGGCTTATTGTCCGCACAAACTTAATGTGGTATTGCGTTCAAAAACTAGAGTGAATTTTTTTATAACCTCAAAATGTTTATTTTCTCTTTCAAATTACTTTCAGTGCCATCACAATATTCAAAAAATATCCTTTGAAAACAATTTTTTCTGGCGAAAGGTATTCATAGTGCGCCACACCGCGATAATCGAAGAAAACTGATAACATCGCCTTGATTTTTGAGCGACTTTCACGCCGTTTCTGCGATCTTGACTCACCTTGTGCACGATATTCGCTCCATTGATCGATTGTTTCCAGGTCGTAGGCGTAGATCCAAATCTCATTTCCCATAATAATGCCGTTCATGACATGACGTTGATAGTTATCAGACGAATCGAACGATATGAAAATCGAAGAAAATACCATTATATAGTATTATATAACGTTATAGAATATATATTACATAAGCATATATACATATACCTATATGCTGCTGTGATCGTGGTAAGGAAAAACTACATGTAAAGAAAGTCCACCTATCATCCATCCATATGATTAGGCGAATAGGTAACAATAGAGTCACTGAGATTCGCGACGCGAGTTTGCGGTCCCTCTCAGTGCGCTAGAGTTTGCTATGGTGGTAGCTATAGTAAATGCGTAGCCGTTAAAGGTATAAAACTTACCAACTGATATCATGCCCAGTACACCGCGACAAACTCCCCAACTCCTTTTCTTTCCTCACTTCTTTCTGACGGTGTTACACGTCAGCCCCTTGCGATTTGCAAGACAAAATTGAAATTTGACTTACAATGGCAGTGGCTATGGCTAAAAGTCTAAATGATCGCAAGGGACACTCAAAATCTCAATATATTTGATCATCATGTTCTATAGCATTGCGCTTAATGCACAAATTTTTTCCTTGGGGACCCACTACTTTAAATACATTGCAACTAATGTGAGATTTAGGAAAAATTTGTTGAAGGTCCACGCTTGTCTATATGATCATTGTGCGTCTATTCAAGATCGCTTATAAAAATTTTCAGGGAATTACAACAGACTCCTAAAGAAATTGAGAATATTTTCATGAATATCCTTTGATCTCAGCCTTGGGTAAGATATTTGTTCACGATTAGAAAAGAACATATCTTATATTCCGATCAATGTTATTCCGATCGATGCTCGCAATTAAGAAAAGATTATGATTTTCTTAAATTTTATCACTTTTATCGAGCATTTGAAATTCGCCTTAAGCTAAATCTTTGTAATTTTCTTTAATTATTTTATACACACTCAAGCAAGGCAGCCAACATATATATATATATATGTAAAATTTGGAAAACGTATAGATTTTCATAGCTAAGAACAACAAGTAGTAAAATTATATTTAGGAAAAGTATTTAAAGATACGTATGGGTATGTGTGTTGTTGTGTTCTGCACAGATATTATAAAAGCAATTGTTAAAAATAAACAAAAGAAAATGAAAAGAAAAACAACAACAACAACACAACAACAATAATAACAACAACTAACCGAAAATGTTTTGTAATTAAACTAAACACACACATAATAAAATTAATGCTTTACTAACAGTAAAGAAGGAAAACAAAAGATTTTTAATATGAAACGATCGTACATATCTGATATGAATCCATGCGTATGCATAGAATGGATTGGCTGGATATATATATATATACATATATATACATATATATACATACATATATATATATATATATACCTATATATATATACATATATATATGTGTGTGAGAAAAACTATTATTCAAAACATATGTTTTAGTTAGAGATAAACTCCAACGTTTATGTTTTATTTCCTTCCTAGTTAAACAAATACAAAAATTAATGGTTTTAAGTAGTTTTGTGTATTTTAAGAGCTTTTCATATGTACGCATATATATATATATATAAGATACATATATATATGTATGTATTGTTTTAAAATTGTTTCTTCTTAATAAGGGCTTTGTATGAGCATAAAGCACATAAATAATCTACGGAATGTTACATTTACATTTTTCATCTCACTACGAGGAGATATCTTTAAATTATTGCGGAGCTACATAAAATGAAGATAGTAAAAAGAGGCGTTCGGTAAGAATAGTAACTTCATTCATGTTTCCCATATCCATTAGAGAGAGAGAGAGAGTAAGTGACTAATTGATAGAAAATCTTAACTCTTCGCAGGCTCTCAATATTTCTTAGACCACATCAAACAATTAGTCTTCATAGTAGACGGATTTTATAATTTTTTTTCCTCTAAATTGCTACACACTGTGCTACTGCTTTATTTTTTGTTCGCGGAGTTCGTAACTCTGTTTCGTTTGTAATCATTTTTTTTCTTCTTTTCAAAAAAATTTTTCTTCAAATTTATGCTTCAAAGCAAATTTCTTCAAATTGTTTTCAAAGGAATCAAATTTTTTTACCATTGCATGCAAACGTTTTTAGCCAAGACTTCAACCAGTTTGGTCAAACAAGTAACACGCTTATATAGTTTATATTATCTCATGCCGAAGGCAAGGTTTTCCTTTCAATAAAAGGGCTTTGACTATGAACTGAAAGCGTACAAGAAAATTCAGTGAGGAATCTGGAAAAAATTAGAATTAGGTGAGGGTCAAGTGCTCTGTTGGTTGTATTGCAATCAATGGCACGAATTTTGAAGATATCAATATAAGCTTTTATGGTCATGCGATTACTTAATTAACTATTAATTAACAATTAATTCACAATTGATTAACAAAATAATTAATAAATAATTAACAAATCAATTAATAATGAATTATCAAATTAATTAATAATTAATTCAATAATTCAGTTAATAATAATAATAATAATAACTGATTAATATTTATATTTTCCTGTGTATATAATTAATTGTTCATCTAATTAAAAAAAAAAATTAATAAGTAATTAATTGCTTACAATGAATAATTAATTAATTAAATTTAATTTTTGTAATTAATAATTATTAATTATTTTAATTATGTATAATTAATAATTAATAAATAATTAAAAATTTGCGAATACTTTTTATAGAAATTGCATTTTGCAAGTGTTTGAAAAATGAAACATTTTCGTATTTACAACCATTGCCCCTTAATTATCTTAATCTCTTCGTCGATTCATCTTTATACATGTGCATGTACTTATCTACCTCTGGGTCTCCCTGTTACATCTACATCTCTATTTATATATCGTTCCTCCTCATCGTCTGTTCGCTTACCCGTTTCTCGGCCAATCAATTTCTCCATTTCCAAGTCGTTTTATCTATATTCCTTTCTGTCTATGCGTCTCTTCGCCTACACGTCTCTCCGCCTACGCATTTACCCCTTATGCGTCTTTCTCCCCACTGCCCGTCTTTTTCTCTACAGATATTTTTCGTCCAAGACCACATGTTTGTACCTCTCCCCATCTATATATCACTCCGTCTTTCCCTCTCCTCCTAAGCCTTTTCCCCTATGCTTCTCTACCTTCATGCGTTTCTCCGATTGTGTGTCTCATCGTGTAGGTCTCTCCGGTTACATGTGTCTACGTCTATATGTCTGTTAGTCTATTTGCTTTCTCCTCTATATATCTCCCTGTCTGTCTATTTATTTCTCAGTTTGTAGGTCGCTACGCGTCTATCCATCCTTACATCTTTTCCTTTAGCCCTATTTCCATTGGTGCTTCATTCCGTCTATTATTCTATCTCCTACATTTCGCGCATACTTCTATATCCATCAGTTCCTCTGACCAGTCTTTTAGTTATTCTTCCGTGTTTTCGTCTCTCCATTGAAAACTTGCTCCATCTACACATCTTTTCATTTATACGCTCATCCAAATCCTCCTTGCGGTCTATATGTGTCTTTACTTTTAAATTTCTAACTTTCATTGCGGCTTGACATTGTGGCATTGTGCTTATTGATCTGTTGATATTAGCAGACGTAGTTTGAAACAAAAAATAATCAAAACAAGAAAACCTCAAATAATTTTGATACAATTACCTTCACTCGTTTGAAGGCCGGTGCAACCAGACCAGATATTAATATTGTCATTGCTTTTAAAAATATTTTATTATTGAAATGCTTTTCATCATCTACGTTGCAAATATTTTTCCTTTCTATGCTTATTGACAAGTTAACTCATGTGTCGTTGGACAAAAGGACACAGTTGCTGATAGATTCTGATAAGAAATAAAAATTTGTCCCTTTATGCTTGTTATGTTTTGCGTATAACATATATATGAAGAATAAATTGCAATATATTTTCATCAACTGATTGATTGTCAGAATGATGTCATTTACTTCAATATATTGTCTTTTTGACATAATGATGAAAACTGTAGAAAAAAGAAAAAAAATTAAAAAAAAAAAAGAAAATATAAATAAATTGAAAAGCAAATTCAATAAAAAGGTGAAAACGATTTCAAATTGCGACAAAAGGGAATCTCTTGATAATCATTATTTTACTTTTTACAATCTTACGAACAAACGAAGTTTGACAACAAAGTTTGCTTATTAGTCGGCAGATTAATGGCTTTACTGCAGTAAAAGCGATAGCTGCGTAACATAAACAAAAGGAGCTTAGAAGCAGCTAAAGACTAACCAAGTTGACGAGGGTTGAAATATGACTATATAGTAAGCTAACGTGCTACACGCTAGACAACATTTTACTTCCTACCTTTTTGAAAGAGATGTCTTAAAGTAAGTCTCTTCTATAGAATCATAGGACAGCGGTTTCAAAGATAAGAAAGAAGGGATAGGATATTCGGCTGAAAGGTATACAAATTTTCTTGTCAGCTTCTCTTAACACTTAATGACTACGACCAGTTCTCAGTCGTGCTTATGATTATCGATGCTAACGATATAAGAGAGCAATAGTAGCTATGTAAGAATAGTTTTTCCTGCTTAATTGAATTAAGGGATCTCCGACACGACTATCCAAACAGTATACATTTTCAAAAAAAAAAAAAATTCTATATTGATAGGTGAAAAGATAACATGCTTCCCAAGAAGATGCATTTTAGAGGCCCTCTAAAAAGATAACTATATAACGACCTTTTGTACAACTTAAATGTGCTTCCATTGACAGATCTTACACATGATTATTCAGAGAAGACCGCTTTCCATAAAAAAAAAATTCCTACATTGACAAGACAAACCAATACCATGCCACGATTGAGGTAAACTATACGAAGTCCTATACTATGCAGCTTACATAATTAGATTAGATGGAAAAAGCAAGAGCATGCGGTGGAACAGCTTCAAGCTTACCAGCCTGGTCTATAATGCAAGAATAAACACTTCACAGATTTCTCTAATAAATGAAAAAGACTTCCCTTTGAAGTCCATAAAGGCGGTAGATACCAAACAACAAAAACTGCAACCCATACGCTTGGGAGACCTATCCATTTGAAGCCCAAGATTAACAATTGAATGTATAGGCTATTAATATATTAGTCTCTTACATTTATATCTTTAACAAAGGGAAAGAAAAATTCAAAAGTGCAAAATTTTGCATCCGCGGCACTTTTCAAGATTCCTTCCGGCAATCGCGTGGAGAGACATTGTCGTTACCGTTTATACCACACAGCAGACCACCGACAAAGCCGCGCCAAAGACCTCGTTAAGTCGAACTTATGCGCTTCTCCAAGAACTAACTTTAAGTGGCGCCCCTCTACACACTTCCAAAATGTCCACAAGGCAGAAGAAGCTTTCTTTACTTTTTTATAAAATAGTATTGGACGTTCATCTCCTTCCAGCGACACCACCATTCTCATAAAGATATTCGGGCAATAAGACGTAACGGCCAGAGTTGAAATTGGTTACTTACATAGAACTAAAAACAAATAAATTTATTTGCTTCTACAGCTTTGTAAGCAACCAATGGCAACCTGGCAAATCGATATTTGCTGTGCCGCCGAAGTAAACCTTCAAAGAATGATTCCATTAGAAGGAGAAAAAAATGAAAGCATTCGCACTAGAACTTACCTCAGCTTTCGATATATGAATGGGAAGAGAGCTATTTGTAAACTGAAAAATTTTTCTTTTCGATTTCTTTGATCGACAAATTTTCAAAGTAAACTTCGATTTATGATACACTTACTCAGCCGAGTGTTTAAACGAAAAAGTGTTTGTGCAACAAGACGGAAGAAACATAAACAAGTAAGAAAATTATATTCGGCAGCCACCCATCATCGTAATCCTAAAAAAGACCAAAAAAAAAGGAAATCTCAATTTCCATATTCTTAAATAGGTGTGGGTGTGGTTGACTTGTTTTCCTTCGTATCGCGTCGTGTAACTGCTGTAGTTTGTGTGAGAAAAACATCTTCTATCCACATCTACTTTTCAAATGTCTTTCTTTGTTACCCATATCGACCTATCGGATTGTAACGAAAAAATTAAGCCGCAAAGTCCTGACGTCCGTGGTATCTTGCATAGAATTGACGCATTTAGCTCATCGTATTCTACTCTCCAAGTTCTTTTACTTGGTATCCAATTGATTGAACTGCTAAGAAAAAACGAATCCTCCACGTTGTAGTGTTCATAAACACATACATACATAGGTATATATATATACATTTTAAAATTAATGCATTTGTAGACAGATAATGTATTTTCATGTGAGGAATATACAGAATAAGTTTCGACATTCGGTCTTGTTTACTTGATGAGTAGTAAGCGAAAAAAACGTCAAAAAAGTGCAACAACAATATAAATTGTGGCACTTATGACTACGAGTGGGCGTGACTGATAAATTTCAGTTTTACGCAAGAATAGTAAATACAGCAAATTTCAACCTTTTGTCTCTCATAGTTTACAGGTAATGAACAAAAATCCAGAAAAATATTGCTTGGAGAACAAAGCTTTGCGTTCAGTTTACATTTTTACTGTGGATGTGTGTTTCGACCAATTTTTCTCTTTTTCAATACTAGGTTGCTAGTAAGAATTTTCAATGCTTGTGACAACAAATTTAAAGCCGATAGCTTAATGTTTAACATAGACATTAAACCGACTGACAGACAGCCAGACGGATAGACATGCTTGAATCGGTTTAGTATGTTATGCTGGTGTTTTGTATGGCCTTTGAGGCTAATTTTTTGACGGTGCAAACATTACAATCCCCCACCGCGCCCCTCTATCCACCAATTTGTAATGATGAAAGTATTGCCTGAGTGGCCGAGTAGGCAAGAGTCTCGACTAGCAATTCAATGGCCGTGGGTTCAAATCTCTACATTTATAATAATAAATTTAATATATTTACAATAATAATAATAATAATAATAATAATAATAATGAGGATAATGATAATGAGGATAATGATAATAATAATAATAATAGTATACATTGATTACTTAACTCAAACTCAAAGCGCATATGCACTGGCATTAACTGACTATTGCAAAATTGACCATTTTTCATGCAAAGACCTTTAGCAATACTGTAAGTGTAACTTCTCAAGTAGCCATAAAGGTTCTATTGCTTCTTGCAACGTGCAATAAATAATCATTTAACTCGAAGACAGACCAATGAGACTGCGTAATGATCTCTTTCTCTCAATTCACGATGTGACTTCTACATTTTCTTTTGACAAAGTTCGGCCATAACATGTGTCTTGGTAGTGGTATCATACTATACCGATTAAACGCTAAATGATTAAAAGTAATTCCATCATTTAAAATTTAGAGCAAAAAGATGTGCTTCTTTTTTTTTGCTCTTCTGATTAGCAAGCACACTTGTACAGTATTGTTTAAAACTTTTCATAATAAAAAATTCAACTCGAAATTAAAAAACAATAAAATTACATGGAATTTATTATAAGACATAAGCAAGTAGTTTATTTTTTTTTTTTTCTTTTCTTCTTCGCTTTCAGTCTTTAATAGACGAAATGTTTTTGAACTTTACTGGGGGGGAAAAAAAAAAAAATGTGTACAAAAACAAAAATTTTTGTTATGTGTCAACACCTCTATTACTTTAGAGCAAGAAAAACAACTGTATGTGTATATAAGAGCATTTAAATAATAAAAAAAATAAAAAAAAAATAATAAAATAGAAAAACACTGAGAACTAACTATATTAAGAACTAAAAGTAGAAGGAGGGCAACAAGTTCTTGACACAACAGCAACAATAATAATAACAAACAACAAAAGCAAATTTTGTCTCATTTTTACATTTGTTGTGATGTTTATGTTTATGTGCAGCTTAAATCTCTTACTTTAGTTCATAGTAATGTCATCATTGCCACCAATACTAGCGTTATCATCATCATCATTATTATCATAGTCATCATCGTCATCATCGTCATCATCGTCATCACTTTCGTCCGCATCATATCCTTTACATTGGTTGTTTAGTGTGTTGAATGAAGGACTTGTTTTTTCTCTTTTCTTTCCTACTTAACACTTTGGTATTTTAGATGTTATTTATGTATAGAAGAGAATGAGTACAAGTACGTGTGTGTGTGTGTGTAAATGTCCTTGTTATTCTATCTTTTTTTTTTTTGCTTTTTTTTTTTTACTAAACTAAAGGAAGTTTAACGATAAAATCATGTCTAAATAAAAACATAATTTTCTAAATGTTTTTCCTTAACCTACATAGACACCCATTTTATACAAATACAAATACAAATACTTACCGTATAAAACATGTATATAAACACTTGACAGCACTCTGCAAACACTTTATATATATATATATATATGTCTCTATCTATGCTTTGCTTTATCATCCTCTGATGGTCCAGTTGTCCGTCGTGGATTGGGGTGTGGTGATAAATTTTAAAATATAATGCTTTTCTCTCACTCTCATTCTCCTTCTCTCTCTCTCTCTGTCTCTCTCTCTGTATCTCTCTCTTTTGCTCTTGTTGACCATCTTTGTTGTTATCATATTTTTATTATTATTATTAATCCCAGGCTAAGCAAACACATACAGAGATTACAAAAGCAAAAAAAAAGGCAAGAAAGTGACAACAAAATAATAACAATTCTGGTTAAACTTACTACCGGAATAAAAATATAAATAATTTATTAGACATCCTTTGCTTAAGCACAAGTTTCCTTTAAATATGCGCACACTTATGCTTGCTTAGACTAACTTGTACGCATAAACAACCAAACGGCCACATTCGATGATATATATACATATATATTTGTGTGTGTGTGTGTGTGTGTGTGTGTACGTATATATATCTTCGCAAGTGTGAAGAGCATATTAATAGAATTTAGATGTCTTCACTTGTGTATGGCTATGATTAACTCTAACACTGTAAATATATATATACGCACATATGTGAATATATGCATATATGCATGCATATGTGTGTCACTTGACGTGTTGTATATGTCACACTTTTCTATGTATTTCCGGTTCGGGCGACACTTGTAAAACTTTGCTTCACTCTTAGCTTTTAAGAGAAGAAAGAGGAAGTTATTCCCCTCTCTCTCCATCTCCCAATCTCTTTATGCGCCTTCATGACCGTAACTTTCTCTTGTTATATTATTTATAAAGTGCTCTCTTATTATTGTGATTATTTTTTTATATATAAATATATATATATATATATTTTTTTTTTTTTATTTATTTATTTATTTTTTGTTTTTCATTATCTTCTAAGAACTAGTAAGAAAAACAAATTTCATGTTATTTTTATTGTTATTATTACTATTATTATTATTATTTGTTCATCTGTCTATATATTTACATAAAAAAATATATTAAACTGTTGTCGGAAATAACGAGGAAGTGAAAATGTATTTGATATGAATTAAATATCATTCTCTGACTCATGGAATCGTATTATAAAAAAGTGTCAACAGTTGTAAATTTCAATCGAAGAGCGATAACAATATTTTCTCATTTTGAGTGCAATTCGAAATACTAAGAAGCCTTCACTAAGGTGACGAACCTTGAAGGTACGTCCTCATTAGCAAAACTCTTGAGCTCATTAACAATTACTTCGTTATAGCGAACGTAATTCAATGTTTTGTTCTTCCGCAAAACATTGTAAGCGAAAAGTTTATTAAAGTTCTTGTTAAGAAAAACTTTACTTATTATAGCCACGCAACGAATAGGGGTAAACACCCAAGTTAAGTATATATACATTTATATAGCGCAAATTGTTCATAAACATGGTCCGTCTGTCTTTTTGTCCATTAGCACATCAATCCATCAGCCAATCTCTCTGTCACTCGGTCTCTCTATAAGTCGGTCCGCTCGTTACCTGGCTCGCGTGCTGATCAAACGATCGGCTCAAAGGTTTGTCTGTTAGCCAGTCGCCAATGCATCGATCCGTCTGCCAGCCGATTAGCCTTTTATTTAGTTCCTTTGCTTCTCGGTCCATTTATTTTTCGACATCTTTGCAAGTTCATGAGTTTAATAATTGGTCCGTTTACTTCATTAATATATGGATCTGTTCGCCACACTGCGTTTGTTACTCGATTTATGTGTTTTTCAATCCCTCCGTTTGTCGGTATCTTTATGAGTCAGTGCACCCATTAAGTGGTTCGTTTACTCCATTAGTCTCTGCTGATGCCGTTATGTTTATTATTCGGCTTGTCTGCTTCTCGGTCCATCTGTCTGTCAATGGATTTACAAACCAGCACATGCAATAATTGATTCATTTACGCCACTAGTTTCTGCTGATGCCGTTATCTTTATTATGCGGCTTGTCTCTCGGTCTGTCTGTCTGTCAATGGCTTTACAAGCCAGCACATGCAATAATTGGTTCATTTACTGTATTAGTATGTCGATCCATTTGCCAACTGTTGCGTATGTTACTGTCTATCTTGGAGTCTTGGAAGTCAGTGTGTCTAATAATTGGTCCGTTTATATCACCAATATACCGTCCGCTAGTCGGCATGTCCACCAGTCGGTCAATCTGCTTCTCAGTACGTCCACCGCGGGGTGCGTCTATAAGTTGGCTTTTCTGCTAATCGATTTTTCTGCTCCTTCACATATCCATATGTTTGTTAGTCAATTTTTCAGTTGTTTCATCATCTGTTGTTGACCGCGAGCCTTAAGAGAACCTTAGGAGACACGGGTCGCAATAAGAAAGATGTAGAAAGCTTGATATAAAGATTTCCCCCGGCCATTGCGAAAGTTCGATATAAAAGTTGCCCCCTTTGCCCCACTAAAATGTAGATTCGTGGAAAAATATGTTTCAAACACTACGTGATTTCTCTTAATGAGTGTCAATAAATGTCTTTTCAAGGCTTCTGTAGCCTAATCTTTCATCGATTTGTCCTTCTTTTTTTTAGGCAACTTTAGATTAAAAATTCATGAATTTGACTGCAGTGGAGGTAAATATTGAGAAATTGTTTTCTTTTCGTCAATTACGATCTCAAAATCTTCGCTGCATTCTTTGTTCATGCAACTACTTATGCCATGCAGCCAATCTTTCTTTGAATAAAATTAGTTCCAAATATCGTAGGTTGAGGATAATCCGTTGCCTTTTTTAGATATTTATTATATTTATTTCAACATGCAATTAATTAAACGCTAATTCTTCATATATAAATAATCGCAATTTATTGAAGATTTTTCTTTCTTCATCATAAGGTCCTATGATAAGAATAAAAGCAAGATCACCCGAGTGTAAGTGTATTCGTTTGTCTTTCTACCTTTACACCTTTGAAGCTCTTGCTCACAAAAGGGACCTTTAATAAAATTTCCGATTTTCTTCTTCTTCTTTCTTCTGATTTCTTCTCATCGGATCTCAGCATCGGTCAGCTTTTCTTCAGAGGCACGCTGTTACTTTTATTACTTGTCCTTTTCCCTTATTTTTCTTCTTCTTTCCTACGGCCTATGCTTTAACTTTTAATCGTGAATCCATTTAATTTAAAATTGAAGAAAATGTTTTTTTTTCCTTTAATTATTTATAATAATTAATGTTAAAAGAAATCTATAAATTTATATGTGAAAAAATGAAAGCTTAAAGCAAAGGCAACGTTTAATAAATATTCTTTTGTCCGTTCAACCTTAGCCAATGGTTGAAACCACATAACGCCATAAAGCGGAGAGTGTCTGTAACGAAGCGAAATAAAATTTACAATGGAAAAATATCAACTGAGCAATAAAATTTGTATAAATGTATTTGCATAGCGTTGCCTTAAACACATGTATGTAAATATATAAAAAAAATGCAGCACTTATGGAAAGAAAAAAAAACAAAGACAACAAAGCAAGCCAGCGGTACTAACTTAACTTTTAAAACGAATCTTGAACATCCTTCGTTAAAGGGTAAGAGGAAAATTTGAGTTTTTCTCCGATGACATCCTTGGGTCGATTGAACCTCTTCTAACTATCTTGTTCGAAAAAAAAATTGGCTTTAAGAGATGAGAGTTTTTTTTTTTTTAATTTACTTCAGCTTTAGCTTCGCTGTGACAAGAAGTCTGTAATCGAACTATGAGCACAGGCGCGAACTCTTAAACTTCCCACTTTCATGATTAGGACACGAACAACATTATAGCCGATCAGATGGAAAGCTTATAACGATTCCACAAAATTAGCAAAATTTAGACCAACGCACTACGCCAACTTAACTAAGAAACGTAGTTAATGGCCAACTTTGTCGGAAAATATGGTATACCTTTTATTAAAAACCTAGTATCCATCATGCAAATAGATTTTGCTTCCCAACATCTATATTTCTTAAGGTCCTTCATCGAAATGAGAGGTTTAAGTGCAATCCTAGACAACTAAAATCTAGCTTGGGCTCACTTTTACTCATGAAACCTTACCCCTTATGAACTTATAAGGTCAGGTAAGCACGGTGTGTAACCAAGTTCACATTTCTAACAGAAACTTGAGAATTTACCTCAGTAGAAACGCTTAACGGTTGCTTCTACGCTACAACGACCTTTGCAGAACTCTGAAAACACGCATGGTATCTGATAGCGTAGCTATCTGCTTTGCTTTGGGGTTTCTTATGAGGCAAAGTCAGATTGGCCTCTGGCATTTCTTTAAGGTCTGATAGATTTTTCCCGGAAATAGCTTTGTATCGCAACGGGTTTTCGATGACGTACGGCTTTTATAGCTTACAGCGAAATTATTTCTACTTAGACTAGTTTCACTTAATCCGGACATCCATGTTTTGCTTCACTTTACTCGCATCTCATTCCACGATTATAATAAATGCCCGTACTGGGTGAAAGTGGCTGAAAAATTGTTCCTTAGAATCTTCGAAAGCGAAAATTTTTAAACAAAAGTAATATTTATAGCAACTGTAGATAATGTACACTAAAGTTGGTGAAAAAATGTCTATAAATATTTTGATTTGCCAGTCCATGGCGGCTCTAAAATGAGTTCAGTGAAATTCTAGCTGAATGAAACTATTCTTTAGTAATAGAAATCCAAATCTATACTTGCACCCTTGCAATATTGAAATGTACATTACAGTTTCGGACAAAAGAATTTTGCCTAATATTTTATGGTTTCTCGTATTTCTCTCTCTCTCTCTCTCTCTCTCTCTCTCTCTCTCTCTCTCTCCCTTCTCGTTCTCTCTCTCCATCGCTCTTCATCACTCTTTCTCACTCACATCCCCCCTCTCTCTCACTCACTTTCTTTTCCACTCGCCCTCTTTAACTGTTTGTGTTTCTGTTGCAAACGTATAAACCAAACTATTATAACCCTTCCCGACACTATACTGACTGTAAAAATAATAAAAATTATTTAAGAAAAAAACACATGAATAATGACACCCTCTGCGTACAACAGTAGAGCAATCGCTTGTACTGTATATGCAATTGAAAATTTCACTTTAACTAAAAGAGCAAAAAAGAAAAAAAAGGAAAAAATAGGAACGCAGATGGACAGACATGCACACATTCCGCACGGCTAACAATCGCATATGCATATGCATATATATACATATAAATATATATATGGAAAATTTATTTATTTTTCGTTTAAAGCCATAATATCCTGCTTTACATGCCAAACATTGACTGCAAAAGCCATATATACCGAACAATTTTTATTTTGTATGCAAACGATGATGTTTCTATAGTTTTTTAAATGCCTGTAATCAATAGCCAAAAATGTGCATAAATATGCATGTGTATGTGTATCAATATTATTTTGTATATATGTTAACGATTTCTCTTCCTTTTTCTTCTTTTGCATACGTGCATTCATACACACACACATACACACACAAACAAACATACATACATACATATATATATGGCTATACATATATATATGGGTTTTGTAGCAATTGTACTAACAATGGCCACAGCAGCTTCAACAATATCTATAATAATAATAAAACTATAAAGGATTCTCTTGCGTTGCCTGTTTATGCATTTTGTTTTTATTTTTGGTTTTTTATTTCTCTTTGCTTCAATATTCAGTTTTTTCAAGTTTAGTTTAAACATAACTATTTGTTTTTTTTTTTTTTCATTTATTTGTTTATTTTTTATTTTTTTGCTCTATAACGAGTACAGGAGAGCAATTAAGAAACGCTAGAGTAAAACAAAAAAAAAAAAAAGAAACAAAAAAAATGAAAAATGAATACAATAGCAACACGTATTACAGATTACAGAAGTTAATTACCAGTGATTGCCAGGGAACATTTTTCAGTCAACTTGCAACGATGCTCCGGTTCGTTTAACTGATTTCAGTAGTGAAACGATTCGTTAAATACCAAATTTATGTATGTGTAATGTTGCTGCAAAATTTTGTTAGCGAAGCTAGAATAAACTGACGGGTTACGAAACGATTCTTCTTAATATAACGAATAGAACATGTAACAGGTAAGAAGAGGAAAGAAAACGTTGGTATCATTTGTAAGACATGGAAAATGAGAATCCACCAAGAAAACTGGGCTAAGTTCTTGCCAAGCTTCTCCAAAGACAACGATGAACAATTTAGTTTAAAGGCGCATTCAACTCCACCACTTCTCTTTATAATCCCTCGTATATCGTAGCCTTTTATCCGACTTTAGGTTACGTGGCAAGCTTTGTCAATTTTAAACACTCGTTGACTCAGTTCCAGGCTTTGTTATGACTAAAACCTTACTAAACGAAACTGTGAATCCTTTATCCTTTGGCGAGGTATTCAAGTGCATTGACCAGATCGGGAAAGAAAATTGTAAAAAAGGCCTTATGAGATGATTCTCATTCATTTGCTTTATGTGTTGGCAGTAACCTTTCCAGAGGTGAGAAAAAATGTCACATAATCCAATCTCGACTTCAGAGCAAATAAAATTTTGAATTTAAGATTTAATTAGAGTGGCAACTTGCTTTTCAGGCTGATCAATTTAGACGGTTAGTAGGCGTTTTCTAGCATAGATAAATCTTTTAAAAAGATTGGCACCGAAGAGGAACTCGCTATTCATAGTGGTTAGATGAAATCCCAGCTTAAGGAAACCCTTTCACTCATTTTCCAAAATGGGGTTAAGAGCCAGGTGAACTCCTAAGCAATCCCCTACTGCCTCAGGGGATGTTTGCTGTACGCACAGTGTTAGATAAGAAGGATTGTAGGCATAAGGGAAATGAAAAATGCAGGCAGTAAGTAATATTTTTATATGTTTGACTAGTAAGTCGAATAATTAAATGTGGGACAGCTAGGGGATGCCAATTAAATTGATCTTCCCCTAAGACCATTCTTTGTGATATCAGAAGTAGTCACTCTTCTCTAAGATTCTCTATAAAATTTCAGAGTCTGTGTAAGGGACCGCCTGCATAAAAATGATAAGTAGATCTTAGATAAATCGAATTGATTTTTAAGACGTTCTAACAAAGTTAAGAAATCTTTCGATATGGCTCTTAAACATTTTATATAAATTTTTTTATATAGTAAGTAAACATGAATAATCTTTAAGATGCTTTAAGAAGTCGAGAAATCTTCAGAAAGGATAAGGTTCGTTAAGAAGAATAATAATTAGGTATTAAGCAGATCATATAAGTATCTAAATGCCTTTTGATAAATTTAGAATTCTATGAAAGAGCTTGCGGGAAAAGGTGTGTAAAGATTAACTAAATCGAACTAATCTTCAAAATATCTTTCAACAAATTTAGGAATCTGTAGAAGGCTCTTTTTATCTGCTTGCTAAAATTTTCACAGAATCTACAGAGCGGACCACATGCCTTAAAAGATGTACTTAGATGTTAAGTAAATGTATACACATATATATAGATAACTCTTAAGACTTTCTAGTAAATTTAAGAAACTGCAGAAGCGAGATCAGGTGGTCTAAGAGAGTTAACGATCAACTCGGCATACAGGGACTCAATCTTCATTGCGTTAGAACATACTTTAATTACGATTGGTGCTTGGTCGCAGCTATAGCCAGAGCTCGGTCTGTAAAGGCATAACACTTGCCGATCGGGCAAACATTTCCCAGGCTTAAGCGACTGTATAGCTCTTTCTTTCCCATTCTATATAATCATTGTCGTCTTCATTTATATAGTTGACATCCTCTAAGTGCAGAGTGATGGTTCTATTAACATGTTATGGGGGAAGATGTTCTGATAAATTTAAGAAACCGTAAAAGGTCTTTCCATCTGTCTGTTAAGGTTTTCACAAAAACTTATTAATCTACAGAGCGGACCATGTGCCTTAAAAGTGGTACTTAAATACTCACTCAATATATATACTTATACATACATATATAATATATATATATAATACATATATATATATTTGAAGAGCGGTACCTATCAAGTTAATAGAGGTGTAGAAAGATAACTATAAACTCGGCATAACTAGCCTTAATCTTGAGTGCGCCAGTTCCTTAGGACTTGGTTATATGAAAGAAAACAAGTCCATGAACATATTCTGTGGTAACTCGTAAGATGTTCTATTAAATTTATGTTTCCTGCAGAGTGGACCGCTTACAGCAAAGGAGTATATTTTCTGGCATTGATTAAACAGAACCAAGCTGTAATATGTCCAATGAATTTAAGAAATTTAAGAAAAGGAGTTCCCGCTTAAGAGTTCGTTTTTAATTAAATTTTTGAACAGACATGTTCTCAATGTTTAGATTAAGAAGATTTTTAAAGACTTTTAACATCATTTGATCCATAAAGCAATCTTTTAAGAAATTCTTTGATCGATGCTCGCATCTTTCGAAAATTAGTACCAAGCTTTTGTTGTTGTTATTATATTAAAGTTAAATTTATACTAGGAATGCAACAAGAAGCTAACCATTTTCCATTCTTAGAACCTTCACTCTTTCTTCTCCTTTGAAATGCATAAATACGAGAAACTCCATTTCTCGTCATTCCGCGCGACTGTTTTCAGTTTGTACAACAATTAGTTGAATGTATTTTATTTAAGTTATTTTTGTACAAAAACTGAAAAAAAGGAGAACAAAAAACAAAAGAAAATCCGCCACTAATATGTCATGCACTGACAAATGTTGCTTACTGGTCAACACCAAGCAGTATAGTAAAGTAGTTAAAATCCTCTTTAAAAGTAAGACTCTGAATATAATCTTATAACTGGGATCAGTTACAAGACAAATGACAATAAATATGCTAAAGAAAAAAACAAGTAATTTGTTAAAGAAGATAAGGAAATAAAGCAGATATAAAAGAAAGTTACAAGTAATCACATACACACACACACACACACACACACACACACATTCGCACGCAAACACAAACAAAAACGCAAATGCGCACACAAACAAACAAACACACACAAAAACACAAAAACATACAACAAACACACATACACACACATATACACACACACATGCACGTACCCATAAAATAGAAATAAATGCAACTGAGTGATATTACGGATAGCATTCATGCGCCCCTTAGGGAATAAAACGTTAAAGACAATAATGTGATAATAAAACAGTAAATGACAGATAGACCAGAAAATCTAATCAGTAAGACAGTGAACTAAAACAATAAGAAATAAGAGAATAATGTAACAAGAATTATATTAAGCTCAAGTTGAATTTTAGACACCATTTAACAAATCATTACTAGAAGGGAGAAGGCTTTCAAAGCATACAAATACGTTTCGGGGATGAGACTCTAACATAACATGAGAGTATATGTTCTTTGAAAAGTTGAATCAATTTCAAGTCACGTATTTCGGTCTGTCCGTTTATTCAATTAATTATTTCGAGCGCAAACTATTTGCAGTTATGGAAAGGGGTTCATCAGTTTGCAAAGTTATGAAGTTTTAGAGGAAGAAAAGTAAATTCTTTGTAATATTTAATAAACGTTTATTGCTATTGAATGAATTTTTCACATAAATAACATTCACTAAAAATCCAATAAAATGCAGGAAAGAGAAAGTCATTTTCGGCAATAAAACAATAAATGCGAAATAATGTACAAGAAGGAGAATGTAAAAAGACTAACAAATCCAATTCAAGTCAGTCAGATTGCTTGCGACTATTTAGATAGGAAAAAATACATAAAACGAACATTACGAACAATATTAAGCATAATCTTCATCCATTCAATGGCTTGATAAGAAAATGAAAGGCTCGCATCTACTTTCCTCTCTTTTATTGTTCCTCTTTCCATAGCTAGCCCGATGTCTACGCATAGAGTATCTTAGCAATAGCAAATATTACGAATGGAAACAATTTCAATATTATCGTTATGGTGATAAAGAAATTTTAATGAAATTTTTGCTTGCTTGCTTGGTTTTGGTTAATTATTATTATTACTAATTATGTTATATCATATTAACAAAGGTGGGCGGTGAAAAAGGTCAAAACTTTAAAAAGTATTCACTTTATTTTGAAGCTTGTAAATGAATGCTTACTGAACATTGATTTTATTTGCTTTGATTTAATTATAAAGTTATATTTTTATATATAGAAGCGGTTTGATCAAAAACTAACGAGAATTTTTGATTTATTAAATGAATATTATTTATATTATTATCGTTATAAGGGAATTTGTATCCAACTGTTTTGTTTGCGCTTTTGAGTAATTCGAACTTTTATTTTCGCACACATGTGATTTGATCAAAAATTAACAAGAAAATTTTGATTTTTTTCCACAAATTTTATTTTATTTTTAAATAAAAAAAAAAAAAATTCTAAAAAATGTTTATTTTTGCCTATAACTTAATTAGAATTTTTATTTTGATACACATGCGGTTTGATCAAAAATTAACGAGAATACTTGACTAAGGAAATAAATACTTTTTCTTATAGTTTGAGTAAAAATTTTTGATTAATTATAACCTTCTGTTTTCATAATCATTCCGTCCTCTTCAATGTAGATTCTATATGAATCTAACCATCTTTGGCAATTTTTCATTTAGCCTACCGATGCTACACCATGTTGAGTAATTGCTCGCGTTCTCCTGATGAACTCGCTTTTAATGGATCCGTACCATTTGCCTTTCTAAGCTTTGCTCTTTCAGAATTATTATATCCTACAGAAGTTGTGGTGCAAAGTATATTAACTTCGGATGAATGTATGCTCATAAGAGCAAAAGTGTTTACGATGGACTCAAA
>CCAG010009608.1:0-47607 GCA_001077435.1 Glossina morsitans morsitans
TCAATGGCTTGATAAGAAAATGAAAGGCTCGCATCTACTTTCCTCTCTTTTATTGTTCCTCTTTCCATAGCTAGCCCGATGTCTACGCATAGAGTATCTTAGCAATAGCAAATATTACGAATGGAAACAATTTCAATATTATCGTTATGGTGATAAAGAAATTTTAATGAAATTTTTGCTTGCTTGCTTGCTTTTGGTTAATTATTATTATTACTAATTATATTATATCATATTAACAAAGGTGGGCGGTGAAAAAGGTCAAAACTTTAAAAAGTATTCACTTTATTTTGAAGCTTGTAAATGAATGCTTACTGAACATTGATTTTATTTGCTTTGATTTAATTATAAAGTTATATTTTTATATATAGAAGCGGTTTGATCAAAAACTAACGAGAATTTTGGATTCATTTAGAAAATATTTGTGCAAATTTGTTTTTTTTTTTTTTTTTTGTACGCTTTTGATTAAACAGAAATTTATGCCTTCGTACATATGTAATTTGATCAAAAACTAACGAGAATTTTTGATTTATTAAATGAATATTATTTATATTATTATCGTTATAAGGGAATTTGTATCCAACTGTTTTGTTTGCTTTTGAGTAATTCGAACTTTTATTTTCGCACACATGTGATTTGATCAAAAATTAACAAGAAAATTTAGATTTTTTTCCACAAATTTTATTTTATTTTTAAATAAAAAAAAAAAAAATTCTAAAAAATGTTTATTTTTGCCTATAACTTAATTAGAATTTTTATTTTGATACACATGCGGTTTGATCAAAAATTAACGAGAATACTTGACTAAGGAAATAAATACTTTTTCTTATAGTTTGAGTAAAAATTTTTAATTAATTATAACCTTCTGTTTTCATAATCATTCCGTCCTCTTCAATGTAGATTCTATATGAATCGAACCATCTTTGGCAATTTTTCATTTAGCCTACCGATGCTATACCATGTTGAGTAATTGCTCGCGTTCTCCTGATGAACTCGCTTTTAATGGATCCGTACCATTTGCCTTTCTAAGCTTTGCTCTTTCAGAATTATTATATCCTACAGAAGTTGTGGTGCAAAGTATATTAACTTCGGGTGAATGTATGCTCATAAGAACAAAAGTGTTTACGATGGGCTCAAATTTTATTATAGCCATTGATTCAGAACTAATAACTGGATCGACTTAAGATTGTTCAGCTGTGTCAGATGTCCTCCCATGTACTTTTTCGTTCAACTTAGAGGTCCATTGACATGTCCTGACCTACGGACAAACGCTCCGAATTACGTTTGTGAGCGTGCCCCCTATAATGCCTAATTTTAAAATAGTTACATTCCAAGTTATATCAGAGTGGTGTAAAAAATTTCGATCGGATCGATCAATTCTTAGAGACTTTCCCGACATAAACTTTTCCGCTAAAACTCAACTCTTGTATAGTAAAAAGACCGAATTCTGAATATATTCTGATGAAAACGTTTTCATACTAGAAATTTGACGTAAGAATATGACGCTGTAATAAATATGGTGCACATGGGCCAATTATTGGACCGCACACCTTTATAAAATTTCGAGCTAACTTTTAACATTTTGTAAAGAAAATTTGCTCCATTATTTTAATTTTATGCAAGGATTGCCTGTATCCAATGTGGACCTTGTAGATCTATTTTTCGCACCCTACTCCATGTAAAAGTTCTCATGAAAGGTAAGCCTTGGCATGAAGGCAAAGTGCAATTTTTAATAATTTATTACACAAGTAAATAAAAAATGGGGGAAAAGAAAGGAAATGAAAGTTGAAGAATATTAGGCGAAGGTGTGCAGGATATCAGGTCCGCCTGGTTTTTAAGGAAGTTAATAGAAGAATAATAGAGAACAATGTCATAAAAATACTGGTTTATGGGAAAACTTAGAAATTTTTGGAGAGAATACTTCTTCTCCTTTGTTTCATGATTGAAGTCAAGATCGCTTAGCATAGCTCGTAAAAAAATGCACCTTAAACGCAGCGACAGCCACCAAATTATTGCGTAAGTTCGCGCCATCCCCCCTCCCTCTGCGCCAGTATTAACGTAACATGGTGACTACCACAAAGCAGGGAGGAAAGAGAAAGAAGTAGAGAGGAGGTGCACGCTGCCTGGTCAGTATGCACTCGGTCGATTAGTGTTATGCCTTTACCGACTGTAGCTGGGGCCAGACAAGAATCAAACGCATTTGAGATATGAGATGAATCCGTGGACGCAGGCCTGGTAGTTTCGCTTCCTAGCTACTCCGCTACTCGGACGGACAACGGACAGCTGATAACGCTATCCACACACTAAAAATCAGCCAACTCAATGCACGAGATACAAAGCAATTTGAAAATTCTCGTTAGTTTTTGATCAATTCAATGTATTTTCCTATGCCCGTCTACTAAATACACTTAGACTTGAGTATCAGAATGTTGTGGGTTCTATCTTTGAGTTAAATGGAGATTCTCTTTTTTAAAGCAAACGAATCCTTTTCGGTTTTTTTATATATATATATATGTATATATATAAGTGTTACATGTGTTTGCATGCGTTTATATGTTACGTGCCGTTATTCATGGTTATATAAAAACTGTAAAAGAACGCATTTCTGACATTTCAATTAAACAGCCTTTTACCCGACTGCCAATTACAATGTTAACGTTAGTCTCATGCGTATAAAAAAAAATTTCACAACACAAAGGGCAACAAGCGATGGATTAATTGAAGAAAAAAATTCAAAAAAAAAGAAAAAAACAGAGAGAGAAAACTGAAACAATATAAAAAACTTTTGATTTTAATTTAATATATCCAGCTGTACGAAATGGAGAGTGACAGAGGGAGAGAGAGAGAGAGAGAGAGAGAGAGAGAGAGAGAGAGAGAGAGAGGGGGGGGGGGGGAGAGAAAGATAGAGGATAGATTATAAAAACAAACATATATTATTCCGGCTTTATATTAGAGCTTAGTGGTACTAACACTAATTTAAACCGAATTCCATATAAAATGGAAAATTTAACGGTAAATGTTAATCCTTTAACAGTACAAACTATTTCTTTTTCTAAAGCTTTTGTTTTTAAATATACATTAAGAGCATAACCAAGCCAGGGATTTAATGATGATTTTTCCACATTTTTACCGCTACTTTAGAGATTCGTAGAAAACTTTCGATGAAGTAGGGTAACTGTGATTCTATCATGCAAAGTGATTGAGGAACAATTGCTGTTGACATTATTAGCTTGGGTTTTTGTCTATCGCAGGTTTAACGAGCACTATTCGCTTCCTTTGTTTGTCTGATATCATTTGCACCTTAGAGTAAAACTCTTTGAAGAAAAACTTTTGGAAATTTCATAAAGTTTTGTGCGTCACCTCATGTTTCTTTTCAGCCATCACAGTAGATCGTGTCAGTAGATATGACTGCCTGAAATTCTTCGGTTTCTACTTTAAAGTTTATACAAATTATTACATACATGCTATACCGCATTGTATTTAAGCCGATTATTACATGCATGCTATACCGCAATTTTTTATACCGTACATTACTTGTAGTACCAGGATATACTAAGACAAAACTTAACGGTTTACGAAATTTCATCAAAATATCTCAAAAATTGTCACCCGTAAAGAGTGATTCTGAATCGATAGAAGCTTATCTGTCTGTCCAATCCTAATGCTTTTTTTTCAAGCTTGATTCAGAAAGTCATTCTGAACCGATTAGTATAATTAAATCCCTCTTAGTTGCTACGTACTTCAATATTTGTGTTCATTTTTATAATCGTTTTCATACACATCATCCCGTCCACATTCATATACATATACATTCATATATACATTTATAATTATTTTCATAGCCATATTCATACTTACACTCATTTTCATATCAAAATACATATTCATCTTCTTATTTGTATTTGCATTTATATTCATATTCGTAATATCAGCATGAATATATTTCCTAGTCATATTCATAGTCATATTAGTAGTCACAGTCACAATTACATTCATAGCGATGTTCATATTCCAATTCACATTTATACTCATACTCCTATCTATATAGGTGTTCATACTCAAATTCATATACAATTTCATGCTCATGTTCATATTCATTTTCAAAATCATATATTTATATTCATGTTCATATATTCATCGTTCATATCTGTCTTTATATTCATATTCATTATCATGTTTACACTCATATTCACATTTATTATGCTTGTATTCGTGTTTATATGCATACTAACATTTCATACTCATATTCATATCCAATTTTACATTTACGTTCATCTTCATAGCCATAACCATATTCATATTCATATATTTATTTTCATATTCATACATATTTTTATATTCATTTTTGTATTCGTATTCATATTCACACTCAAGCTTAAATACATATTTATGTTCATATTCATATACAAATTCATAATCGAATCATATTCAAGCTCATATTCGTATTCGTATTGATAATAATTTTCAAACACATATTTATCTTCATCAGCGGACTCATAATCAAACATGCATTCATATTCATGTACGAATTCATAATCTAAATCATATTCATGTTCATGCTTATATTCATAATTGTATTCATATTCATATTCACACTCATGCTTAAACATATATTTATATTCATATACGAGTTCATAATCTCAATCATTTTCATATTCGTACTCATATTCATATTAACAGTCATGCTCAAGCATAGAATATATTCATATTCACACTCATGCTTAAACATATATATTCATATTCATATACGATTTCATAATGTAAATCATACTCATATGCGTACTCACATTCATATTCACTGTCGCAAACATATATTCATATACGAATTCATAGTCTAGGTCATATTCATATTCATTCTTATATTCATAATAGTATTCATATTCATATTCATATTCATATTCACACTCATGCTTAAACATATATTCATATATATACGAATATACGAATTCATTCACCCACATGCTTAAACATATATTCATATTCATATACGAATTCATAATCTAGATCATATTCAGATGCATATTCATCTTCATAAACGTAATCAAGCCCCAATCAACTTCAAATATAGTGAACACTAGTTCTCGTACGGCTATGCCTGGGGGTTCCGTAATTTCTATTTTCGATTGCTATGGAATATCGAATTTGTTAAAGTTGGTATGTTTCGAGCATTCGTTTAAATGTTTTGCTTTCGCTTGTGGGCTTAAAAGTTATATGCAAAAAAAAAACAGAAGAATTATTTTTCTAAATAATGTTTTTGGCAAAAACGAGTTTTTGTCTTATATTTAGCGCACAGTGCTGGGCGGCGTTAAATTTGATTTTTCAAATCCTTTGAAATTAATTTTTATAAAAGTTTTCTCGTTTGTTTGCATAACTAAAAGCATGTTTGTTTTCAAAAGAGCAGACTTGAGCATATTCCGTCAATCGCTGTCAAGTAATTTCCCCTTTTTTTTTTGTCGGGTTTTCTGTTGTGTCAACCAAAAAAAAAAAAAAAACAAACAAAGCCTGCTGTTGTTGTTATTTAATGAAAGCACATTGCTATGGGTGTGTGTTTGCATACATTTAAGGTAAATTTCTTTCTATTTCAAAAATTGTTTGCACCTTTTGTTGACAGTTTTTTTTTTCTTTTTTTGGGAGAAAAAATTTTTAAACTTTGCTTTTATGACACAAAAGGTTTATTTTGTTTATTTATTCGTATTTTTTTTATTTTTATTTTTTTTTTTGCTGTTAAATGCTTTTCGCAAACGGTAGCAAAAATGCTTTGTCTGTATGACTGTATGTGCGGTAATAGCATCAACATTAGGGTGATTTGTTGTTAAACTTTTTTAAACACACAAAAGGTAATAAAATAAAATGAAATTATGTTCGCCATTATTTCATCTCTATTTTCCATTTTCTAAAGTATTTTTGCTTTTACCGTCAAAGTCTAACAATCACAACTAAATGAAATTCAAAAAAAAAAATTACAAAAAAAAAAATAAATTAACTTTTTTTTTTTAAAGAATCTCAAAAAAGCAGAAAGAGAAAATATTTTCTTTTTATATACAAAATAAAAATAAAATGATTTACCAGCAACGCAGGGGAGGGGAGGTTGTAAAGACCCCTTAGGGGATATAAATCAAAACTTGAGATACTTTTTTTCCTGGTGGAGGGGTGGTAGGGGAATGCTCCCTCACACCAAAAGATGGATATGTATCTTTGCCAACATTTAGCGATAATTAAAGTCTTTCACAACAAAAGGATTCTAACTTATGGGTATCTCAGGTGCTGCTTGCGACTGGCCCTCCTTTAGGTCATGATTCAGTAAGGTTTGTAAAGTTTCAATTGGATGGATAACTATGAATAAAACATCGATCAATAGCTCCCGAAATTTCCATTTGTCCATTTTACTTTTGGAAAGCACAATCCTTCATACCACGCTTGTGGAAATTTCACATCGCTTTGATCATTTCTCCACGAGTTACAGCATTTGTCCTCATCCAATTTTAACAACAAAGTCCGAGCTTATGGCTTAAACGTTATATCGTGGAGGAAAGAAGCACCGTGCTCTTCAAGCCCAGAATTTTTATACCCTACACAACTTATGGTACCGGGTATATTAACTTACTGCGGACATATGTAACAGGCAGAAGGACTTGAGAAAGGCTCACCTTTTATTATACCAATCGATTCGGAATTATAATCTGAATTGACCTAAACCTGTGTGTCCGTCTGGGGTCTGTCCCTGTAAATTTGTGTCTAAGCTGCACCGCGCAATTTTTGAAATATGTCGATGAAATTTGGTACAGTAAAGTGTCTTGACCAGAGAATGACAGCTATTGAAAATGGTTCGGATCGGTTCACTTTTGCGACTACTCCCCATACAATGCCATATTCTGAAAAATCGTTAAATGAAAAAAAATTGCAATTTTCAAAATTTCTCGCACGTGAAAAATATGCCAAGATATAATTTTTGTAAAAATAAGAATTGTGTTAGACAGTGTGGTCTAGGGTATTTAACGCACTCTCATTTATAATTGTTCACTCCTCTAGTTTACTGGTTAAACATCATTCTTCAGATGAATCTTACTTTTACTTAAATTTAGTCGATATTTTGCTGAATTTGTTAATTATTTTCTTCCAAATATTTCTTTTTTTTATTATGACCAATTACTTAGTGAATATCCTCCTATACGTTTGCCTAGGTGATGACCAGACATAAGAAAGGGAAGAGAGAAATAGAGTTGGTGAGCGCAACTTTATGCCTTTATGGACTGAGCACTCACTATAGATACAATCAAGTATGGTCTACCGATCTGAGGTGTGAATCCGGGAAATAATTGATTCGATAGTGGCCGTTTTTATCTACTCTGTCTGCTATATGGTGGCAAGTTTGGCTTTAATTGTATTTTGGCAACACTTCTCCATCGAAAACATAACTTGATCATTTTCAACGAGTTGGTATGGACCTCGGTGATTTTTAACTCAGATGGTTACACCAATAAATCGTAAACATTATTGTGAATAAGGGAAAAGTCGAGTTGCATCAGATGGCTGACATCCTAGAAACATTAAAAGTTCTTGCATTCACTACTACTACTTTGTATAAAAATTTGCCTCTAGGCGAACAGTTTTCCAACCGGTTTCTACGTTTACTTACAATGGAAGACAACTATCAATGTACTATTGCTTTGAAGCCCCGGAAATTGCTACCACATATACCATATTCGCAATATCTGGGCCTTTGCTATTATTATCATCATTGTAGAAACTCTTTCAAGTATGTTGTGCCACAGCGTCACTATGAAAGAAGGCTGTCTTTATGAATTGAGTGAAATTTTTTGGGGAAGTTTGCTTTTCTTGCTTAGGCCGGGGAACTGGTTGGGCGACGTATACCTATTAGTTTGTCGGCTTATTGTAGAACTTACATAATGCATAGCCATATTCAGTACTTAGAAGAACAAAAAAAAAAAAACAAGCCACAACCAAAAGAAAATTAGCCACGTTACCAAATTGCATTCATCCCAGCAGTATTTCTGCTTATCTTTCATTTACGTAGCACGCTCCGTTTCGCTAAATAGTGTGCAAAGACACGCATTGTGTAAGAGATAAAAAAATACTGCCGATGGAGTATTAACATACCAGCACGTTAGCTTATGCCTTTCGAATCTTAAGCCCCTAGATAATTAGTTTGAAAATTTGTTTTAGTTCTCTTAAGTAAAAGAAGAATAAACTAAGAGAAGCAAGCAGAAATAGGGAAAAACACTGTAGTGAGACGTGGCCCTATATCCTACACACCCTAAATATCCTACACAATCCTGCAGTTGTTCATAGAACGGCTTTTCATGTGTTGTATACGAAGCCGTCCAAAAAGGGTTCCGATCCGAAGCATTTCCAATACCGTTTAACCTTGAGTCAAAATATATCACTGTAGCAAATTTCATCAAGATATCTGAAAATTTTATATTTCAGATTGTAGGTTGTCCAGAAAAACAGAAACGCACAGACAGACAGACAAGCTTTGATCAATGCACAATCATGTGATCTAACAAAAATAACGTCTGTCTCGAGTCGTTCTGAGTGTTGCATACAATCAGGCAAACTTAATATACCCTTGAACCACAATTGTAAAATATTTGAATATATTTTTAAGTAAATTTTTAATATTAATATATATTACAAACATTGTGTTGTTAATCGTGGTTCTTTGTCTACTCAGTCACTCAGGCGGATTTTAGTAAATAAAAACACTTTTTTTTTATACTTAGTTTTGTTTAAATCTTTTCAGTCCGTATTCTTTACTTTAAAAATGAACTTTCCGTTCTAAATTTTGGTACATTATTTAGAATTTTTATGTTTAGTGTGTATGTTTATGGTGTGTCCATACAGTACTTAACAAATGGTCAACTGGTACGTTTTGAAATTCATGATCTTTCCGCTGCTTTCCTTTTCATTTTTTCTCTAACTCTTTCTCACTCTCTTTCTTTCTTTCTCTCTCTTTCTCTCTCCCTCCTTCCTACCTTCATGCTTGTACCTTAAGTGTTTTTGGTCTCTAAATGTGTGCTCAGTTACGCTTGTAGACTACGTGCATAGTTCCTCCCCTACTGCAGCTGTTTATATATAGTCAACGATAAGTTGGCTTTTGAGTATGATTTTCCGTAAAGCAATTTTAAATTTCCGTCTTTTGTCGGTCAGCAACAGTAAATATAAACGAAAAAGTGAAAGAAGGGAAGAAAAAGACTCTTATACAATATGACCGACTGGTACTTTAAAATAAAATTTTTCACATTGATACTGGCTGAGTGCATGTGCGTGTGTGTGCGTATGTGTATGTGTCTGAATTGTAATATAACAAGTAATACATGTTTCCTCTGTACAGTAGTGGTTAGGTTAAGAATATTTTATAAAATTTCTTTTCTTTTTTTTTTTTCCTACATTTTGTTTAGTTTTGAAACCTCGGTTTCGGTTTAGTAGTTTCTATGTGTTTGTGTGTGTGTGTATGTGTCTGAAGAAGTAAAAATAAAAGTACCATTACAGTGATGTATACGTGCCGGGTATATGTGCGTATACATATGCAAGCTGAGTGTATTGTTCGAGTGCACTATGGCACACACTTGAGTACAATTTTATTGTACTTACTTTGGCAGGCAGGCAGCAACCTAAACAACAAGCAAATTGGTTACTTCCGTTAACACATACTCAAACGTATATGTTCTGTTTTATGTTCGATACAAAATGTCTGACAAGAAAATAGTAAACATTTTAATGATACGGTCGGTTATGCTAATAGTGTAAAGGAAATACTGCAATATATAGATATCTTCGTTTCTATTATATTGTGTTAGTGCCGATATAAATAACAAAATCGTTTAGTATCCTTCTAATGAAAGCTTCTGTGTTTCTTAATACTCTTTAGTAATGAAGAAAAAAAAATAAATAAATAAATAAAATAAAAAAAATAAATAAAAAATAAATTATATTTCCGAAGTTAATGCACGTTTGAAAAATAAAAGAAATTATTAATTTTTCTTCTATTAATGAAGGCATTTAATTTATATATATATCTATATATATGTATATATATATCGAAATGCTTTAATATGCAGTCAATACTTACTCTCTTTGCATCTGCTTTGCTTTTACATATTTATAGAATAATTTTAAAGTTATTCGATCACTTGTCCTAGTCCAAGGCAACTTAATTTGAAAGTTTCCACTGAACAAAGTGCTTTCTTTTTTTAATAAGAAATTTATTGAGACGGATTTTACTCTTTCAGGGAAAGTTTTCAAAGAATGCTTTCTACTTTTAAGTGCTGTCGTAAAGTAAAGCATGTGTCAGGGGAATGCAACTCTGGATGCTATTAATGTTTCTTTTTCGCTGGAATGAGAACGACTCGTTCTTAGTCGCCTTCAAAAATTCTTTGCTTTGGATATAATGGTTTTGTAATAAAGCACAATTCTTCGTTTCTTTCTGATCGTCATCATGCTATGTGTGTCACTGACAGCGTCTGAGTCATTGGTTATGATAAGCAAAAAACAGTAAGCTGCTGCTTAATCTTTCACACCATGCACTATGGCATGCAGTTCATAATTAAAGTAATACACTTTGCAACCCTCGGCATTTTCTTATCATAGTTAAAGGAAAAGCTATCTTCTGGACTTTCACATCGCATGGTGAATGTATGTTCCCTTTCGGTAATTCCTTGTCATATGAAAATCCAACTCGACGATGTTCACATCGCTCGACTAGTGAATGCCCCCTCTCCCTAAATTCTTTTTATAAATATTATTATACTTCGCATCGCTCAACTAGTTAATGTTCTCAAGTGAAAATCGAACTGGATGGCCTTGGTATCGGTCGACTAGTGGATGTTGAATCTCAGTAGTTAGTTATCATAGATAAAGAAGCTATATCGCGGAACTTCGCATATTTCGATTAGTGGATGTAAACCTTTGGAGATTTGCTTATTATGTTTAGATGAAAAATTGTCCCGTCGCTCTTAAAAATTTTCAAAAAGTTATATAATTCAATGAACGGAAGACTAAAGAACGAAATGAGTAAGAGATTTGAGGTGCAAAAAAGAAGAAGGGTAATGTAAAAAAGCGTCAGATTCAAGAGCATAAAAAAAGAGAATAAAGGTGAACTTATAAGTTGATTTGTGGAATGAACGAAAGGTTGAGAAAAAAGCAGAGCAACAGAAAGGGGGAACAAAATAAGAGAAAAAAAAAATGAAACACTTAATTGTAGCAAAGCGTTTCTTTCCAAAAGTTATTAGAATTAATAAAGGGATGAAGTCAAAAATAAGGTAAGTATATAAATTATTTGGGCGGGAGCGCCTAGATCTTGCTGGCTACCCTTGGCCACATATTGCGAAGAGATCATGGGCGGTTGCTTATGAACGATCAGAAAAGGTCCATAGTATTTCATACTCTTGTACAGTACTTGTGTATATTTATACGCAGAACAAACATTTCTAAGGGATAAAACAAATCCGCTCAAAAATCGAGTCCTTTAACAGGGCTACTCGGCCTTTTTAGCGTTTTCACCCAGTTGCCTGTATATCGTACGACACACTACCGCACTAGCCGTCTTTGGGATAACTTAGCAGCGTCTCTATCGTTTCAAATTTTTCCACTTTTGAGTCCAACGTACATAAATACTATTCCCTCCTTTGCTCTCGGCCATCCTATAAACTTTCCGCGCCACAAATATAAGAAACATTCGCTGATTGACTGAAGAAAAGCAATTTTCTTCAACGAACCGCTCTTCCGATCTATGGGGGAAGTGTTGGTACTAGGCCCTCGAACGAATCAAATTGTTATGCAAATCTCTTTTCTCGTAATTAAAAATTTGAAAATATTTGAGCAAAGATTTTAAGCTTTGAACAAACATAACATTAAAAAATTAGTCAATTATTCTAATAAGTAATTGTTCACGACAGCGCTATGAAACGTTATTGCCTGCCTCTATAACAACTATTAGCTAAGCAGCTAATTTATCTAACGAAGTCGCCATGAGTTTGCTGCTCGAACTACTATTTTGTGATGGCTAAGGGAAAGGTGACAATTTTTGGTTTTTCATATTTTATAACTTTTCATCACGATCGTACAAAAAAAAAAAAATTTATGTTAAATTGCATTTTCCTATAAGTATAAATTTCTACCCTAACTATCGAAAATAGCCAATATGTAGATACCCGTAAAATCAGTTCGAATCTAATGGTTCTACCAAAGGCCAGCCTATCATTTTACAGTTTAGTATACGAGATACTCGATGCTCTATGAAAAGGTTTTGTGTTACCATGTAACTGCAAACAAATGCACAGAGATACATAGGCAAATATAGAAACACACACACACACACACACACACACATGCATACAGGCACATAAACGCATACAAATATATACAAAAGCATGATTTGCATATAAATATTTGTAAAGTTTGTTGTTAGTTGAACAAAATGAATGAATGAAATGTCGAAATTTTCATGTCGCTTTACAGAGATGATGATAAATGGATGCACGCAAACACACACACACATATATATATATATATATATATATATATAGATATACATATGTATATGCATATATAGATATAAGTGTATGAATAGATGTGCACATGAATTCTAATATTTATTTTACTGCTATATATGTGTGCCGTGCATATATGTTCGAATTAAGTTGATTATGCAAACTTTTTGGAAATTCGTCTCCCTATAGAATCCACCCACAATAGTATGACAATATTACTGCACTTGGTTGGTTAGTTCGCTGGTCCGTTGGTCCGTTGGTCGTTCTCTTCATCATGATCAAATGTGTTGAAGCCACAGCGTCAAAAGGAAGAAAAAATTATAAATGTAAATATGTACTTAAGTTAATGTAACTTGGGAAAGCATATTAAATTTTTCAACATATTTACTAAAGAAAGTAATGTTGAAGGTCTGTATGTCCATTTGTAATCATCTTTCTTCCTCTTTTCTTTTTTTTTGTTTTTTTTTTTTTTTTCAAACTGTCTCATTGCCACTACGCATACATTAAGGAAAACTTTATATATTTTTTGGTAAATAGAAAAAAAAAGTAGAAAGTGAGTGGGTTTCAAAAATAGAGACTTAAAGGCGAACTTCACACTAAAGCCTGTGTGTAAGAAATTCGAATATCGCGCCGAGAACCGGTGGAACTTGTGTCCGATTTAACTCGTGTTAAATCAAATTCGTGTAAAAAAAATCGTGTAAAAAGAGAATTGGGTGTATTGTCAAAATTTCTAGCATATTTCAAGTATTATAGAATGACTGCTGAGAATCTTAATTTATTTTGCGAGGAAAGATTGCATTGATAGAGTTTGATAGAGATTGATAGAATCCTATCCCTTAGTATTTAGGAGTAATGTCCAAAATTTCACCATACCTTTAAGAAAAAGTTTGTTAACAGGAAGAGTTTTTTAGGATTCTTACTTCATAGTATTGAAGAGCATTGCTAAACTCTTTAGCATAACTTAAAGAAACAAATTTCTAATAATCTTAGCATATTTTACGGAAAAGGACTGCTAAGGACTTTCGACAATAATATTTGGTAGTAATGTCAAAATTTATTGAATGTCTTAAGTAGAGGAATCTTAGCACATCTTATCAGGACAGATTGCTGAAACTCATAGCTCATAGTACTTAAATAGTTGGCATTACTTAAAGAGAAAGATTGCTAGGAATCCTAAAATGTCTTACGGGAAAAGTTTGCTAACAATCTTACTTCGTAATATTGACGGGCATTACTGAAATATTAAGCATACATTAAGGAGAAAGATTTCTAACAATTTGTAGCATATTTTACGGAGTGTACTGACGAATACATTTAATATAAAGTGCCGTAAGAACTCAGGATGACGCCTGCTACAAAAGTTTAAAAAGCAGCGGCGAGTTTAACAAATATTATCGACTTTGATTATTAATTTTGTTTATCTTTAGGCATTTGCTTTGTTTTGCACACTAAAAAATATCGGGTCAGTCTTTTCAAACATATCGTGACATGGAAGTTTCATTATAATCGAGATGTTTTTTCAATTTAATTGACATTTTGTTAAAAATTTTTCATTTATTTTAACTTCATATTGATTCCGTTGTCTCTCCCTCTCTCTCTCTCTTCGCTTTACTCTATTTGCAAAAATTGTATTTAATTTTCATTATTTGCTTTCGAACAATTGCGATTATTTAAAATGTGTCAACAAAATTCGTGATTTCTATTCAATTGTTATTAAAAATACAATATTTACTGAGCTTCAACGTACATATATAAAAAAATTAATGCGTACATAATTTTATAGTTTTTTCATTAAATTATAAAATTATTATTATTATTATTATTATTATTATTATTATTGTTATTATTATACGATCTTAAGGAGCCCATAAGAAAAGCAAAAGAAAGCAAAAGAAAAAAAATCGTTCGTCAGTTTAAAAGTTTGTAAAAATGTTGCCCTTCTCTGGTAAGGTTGCATTTTATTCTTTCTCTGCACTCACTCTTCTGGGTTGTAGTATGTTTCCGTTTGGCTTACTCAAGCATTTCCGTTTGACTTTGTATACACTTATAAATACAGAAATAACACGATATATATACATATATATATGTACATACACATGTATACATACTTGCATTCACACTAAAATTCACAAGTGTTTTCTTTTTTTGTTGCTCTTTTTTACTATTCACGTTCGTATTCTTTTCGTTCGTTTTGTTTTTTTTTGGCATTTTTGTTGTTGTTGTTGTTGTTCTTATACATCGCACAACACACAAAACGCTTTCTTAAGGCAAAAGAGATGAAATATTATATTGTTTCCGTTTCTTAACTAACTAACAACAACAACAACGATATATACATGCAACAATAACAAGGACAACAGCAGTAACAGCATTGAAAAAGCAGTGAGGTCAGCAGTTTAAAACCAAAAGTTTTTCCTTTTCTCAAAGACGAACAACAACAAAATTTCTTTTAGTTAATACATTTATAAAACTGTGTGTGTGTGTTTGTGCGGTTATATAAATGTGTGTTAGTGTGAATTTCTTATACTTTCACAGATGAATTATTTTTGGTAAAAAGTTACCGTTGTTTCTTTCTTTTTTTTTTTTTTCCTTTGCAGTTATTTGTTTCTTTACCCACAACTACATCACTGCGTAATGAATTTTGCTCTACGCTGTGTTACATCAGTGAAAGCAGACTTTCCAGAAGCCCTTCAAAGTCTAGTCGTTCATATTTTCGTTACTCAAGAAAGTCATTTACTTATATATATATGCTTGAAATGGACTTGTGTACTTTCCCCTGTTGCGAGCAAAGAGTTTAAAGAATGTTTTCGTAACGTCTTCGTAAGATTTACGAGTGAAAGATAAAGAATGTTTTCGTAACGTCTTCGTAAGATTTACAGATCGTTAGCTTACGAAACGAATTTTCGCTTCATTTTGTGCTTTAAGTGCCATTGTTTAGTTAAGGTTAGTCGGCGGTTAGAGTACAAAGTAGAGTACATTGTGCGCTTCACTGTACGCTTTGGGAATCATTGACCAGTTAAGGTTAGTCGGCGGTTAGAGTACAAAGTATAGTACATTTTTCCCTTCACGTCATGGTTTAAGAGTAATTTTTCAGTCAAAATTGTTTTAGGGTTAGCAGAACTTTCTCTTCATTTCGCCTTTCGGAAGTCAAAATTCACTTAAGGTTAACCTCCAGTTTGAGTAAGAAATAAAACTACATTTTTCCTTCGCTTTTTTAGATCCATTGTCAAGTTCAATTTAACCTAAGATTAGTAGTATTTCCTTTTCGCTTTCACTTTAATCTTTAGTTCATAAGCTATCCTTCAGTTAAAGTTGATGTACAGTTAAAATGTAGAATAGGTCTTCCTGGTCATTTCATGGTCTGAAAACCATATCCTAGATATGTAGCTATATGGTTGGGGGCAAAATAAACTTTTTCCTCCTTTTTGTGAACAAACAGCTAGTCGCCAGTTAAATTTGATATATGATTAGAGAATATCAAGTAGGGCAACTCCTCTACAATTCACGGCAACTATACTCCGGTTAATGTCAATGTATTGCTAGGTTCTAAGGAGGCGTGTTTTCTCACTTTACTTTTTAGGAACTATTGCTAAGTTCAAATTGGCCATTAGTCAGTAACAGTTTGTATTCAGTTCTTGCTTCGAATGTCTTCCTCCAGTTAAAGTTAATTTGCGATTAGACCAATGAGTAAATCTTTCCCTTCACTTCATGCTTTGACAGTTAGTGCCCACTTAATGTCGATGCGTAGAACTGCTTCTTCACTTTCCGACCAAAGACTGTTGTCCAGTTGAAATGAATGTATAGCTAGAGCCTAAGGTGCAATTTCTTTCTCACTTCTACTTTAGAAATCTCTTCAAGGTTAGAGCATAAAATAGAATTTCCTCTTTGAAAGCCCTTCTGTGACTACAATGTGATTGGTAGGAATTCCGCTTCACTTCAAGTTTTGGGTGATAACAAAATTAGTAAAAATTTCTCTTAATTTTAAGATTTGGAAGATATTGTCCAGTTAAAGCGGAACTTTTACCAATGAACAGTCAGGCAATGGAATTTATTCCTAAACAAGGGTTAAATTGAACTATAGACTCTTCCTTTAAGAGCTAAGAGCTTTGTAGATATCTCTTTGGCGTGACATTAGTGTCATTAAATTCCTTCAGTTAAAGTAAGAAATGGAACAATTCTTCCCAGTGTAAACTTTCCATCACTTCAGTTTCAGAATCTTGCTTCAATTGGGATTGATCTTTCAAATAAAACTTCCAGACAATATGGAGTTTAGCACTTTAACCGAGGAATTAACCTGAACACGACGTCGGTAGAAGGACATTTAAATTTTACCGTTAAAACAGATCTTAAACTTTTCTCGACCAAAACATCACATAAACTGATATAAATTAACCATGGATTTTATTTTAGTTAAGGTTAATCTTTAGTTTAAGACTATAATATATGTCAAAAGTGTGTAAGATTGCTTTCGCATTCGGACCTACATAAGGTTCGATATACCCATTTTTACTTTTACACCCTACACGATTTGTGGTACGATTATATTAAGTTTGCAACACCCAGAAAGACCTGAGATAGATAGGTCTTTTATTATCATTGTATTCAGAATCATTTTCTGTAACGATCTAACCTTGTCGGTCTGTCCGTCCGTCCATCAGTCTGTTTTTCGTGTTTTCTTGCTCGTAATTTCGAAGACATTTCGATGAAATTGGATACACTTGACCAAGCGCAAGGCTATTGAAAATGGTTGAAATCGGACTGGCTTTCATATAACACTTTTTTTATGGAAAGCCAATATATGGATAGCTGTATAGTAGTGTAAGGTCCCACTATGGCGTTGTGACTTGCTTGGTTAGGTGTGGCGTCCATAGATAGATGAACGCGTTCATAGACTGATTACCTTGAAGATTGTTTTGGCACCTTTAGCAAAAGGTGTATCGTTACCATGGGAAATGACTACTATAACCGAAATATAGGCCCATAGGTTCTTGAACTTTTATTAGCTACTAAGGGAGTACCAGATTTTTAACGAGTTTTACCGCACAGATCAAGTGCATCTTGCAGGCATTCTCTCTTTCTTTTTATTTAATTTTCTTAGAGATCGCAATGCTTGTAGATACCAAAGAATTCGATACATGTCGACTAAAAAATCAAAAACAAAAGAGCAACAAAACGTTTGTTTTTTAGTTTACTTTATTCTATCTTTAGAAGAACTAAATGCACAGAGAAATTTATTAATGGCTTATTGTAAATGAATGAAAAATATTGACCTCGTTTATCTTATGCTCGATTAATCATTAGATATAATTGCTATAAATTTTATGCTCAAAAAATTTTACCATAGATACGGGCACTGGCTTAATTGTTATGAAATTTCCGCATGAAAAATTACAATAAACAAAAAAAAAAAAAAAAGAAAACTATATGAAAAGGTTGTTAAGTAGCACTCCAACCTAAGCTTTCAAAATATAGTAAGTGCAACTAAATCTCTACGTAGTGCAGAGAAAACAAAAAACCAAAAAAAAGAAAAAAAAATTTTGAATTTTTTTTTCTTTCTTCTCTTCAGTTGAAAAGAAAAAGTTTTTGTTTAATTGATTTGTTCGGAATTTAATTAATTGATGAGTATACGTTGTCGGTATTTCTCAATAAATTTTATAGAAAATTACAAATTAGAAAGGAAGCGTTGAAGGGATGCAGAAACTTTAAATGTCTTTCTTTTTTTTTTCTCTCTGGCTTATGTTACTTTTTCCTTAGAACGCATGAATATTTTTGCTATGCTTCAAGAATGTTGTTGTGGAACAGTGGCATTTCAGTTATTCGAATTACTTCTAAATATATATGTATATACATATATATACATATGTATATATATATATATATATAAAAGCAATTATTATTTTTACATAGCATCGCGTAACATTCATAACGCTTGACGCACCAAAGCACACTCTGGTGTTCTATGTAATCGTATGGAGCTACTCATGGGGATAAAAATAAATATAACATTTTTTTTTTCTTTTTTTTTTTGATATTTTCCTCTAATATTATCTCTGCATGAAAAAGTCAACATATACAACATGAAGGCTGCGAAAATGAGACAATTAGGGCCCATGGTTCTGTGAAGTAAACTTTCAAATATTTGACATTTTTTTCACGGTTTTTTAAATTTTTTTGTACAAAAAAACAAAAAAAAAAGTTGTGACAGGCCACGGAGAACCAATAAATAGCCTACACATCTCTTAATATCTTTATTTATATAACGACTTCTCGAAATAACGTGTTAATATGGATAGTAGTCGAAAAAGTGGTCTTATACGAACCATTTCCAAGAGCGTCCGTCTCTGGGTAACAAAGTGTCGGTACAGCGAATTTCATCCAAATGTCTCAAAAATTGCGATCTTCAAGTTAAAGAAAAGAACACAAGACGGACATACGGACATACAAATGCGGAATAAAGAAAAGTGGGCCTACTTCAATACCTTCTGACAAACTCTCTTGATTCTGATACTACTGTACCATAGATGGTGTAGGGTACGATTATATACATATTTACAAACCACATAACATTATTTTGTTGTAATTTTATTTCGTTTCATTCTATAAATCGTCTTGAATTCCTCGTTAGCTATGATAACAATTGTCTTATTACCACTATTATGTCTTTTAATTGGAACATAATTCGCATCTGTGTCATTGTTTTCCTAACTTAACTGAAAGGGTTAGAATGTAATGTAAATGTCTCTTTAAACATCGTTTATATCACAAATTAGTTCACTAAAACCGAAACTCATGTTGCACTGTAGAGAATTTTCAGGTCTTATGCTCGATACCTGGAATTTATGGGCAAAGAAAACGGTAGGGACAGCATCGCACCAACGTAACTACACGAAAACACGTGCGTCTCACGACAATGATTTTATGTTAATTTAGTCCTGGAAACTAAGAAGATTTCAAATTGCAAATCATTTAAACGAATCCTTGAAATTCTTTTATTTACGTTTATATCATAAGTCGTTGACTTGTTAGTTTTTAGGAAAAAAATGTTTTCTATATGGTTACCGTTATAATGTATTCCTTGTGTATCTGTGTGTCGACTGTGATACTCTCTAGCTTGGGTAAAGGTATGTCAAAATTAAATCAAGGTAACTGTTATATACCTGGCGTTGAAAGAAATTCTTTAGTTAGTTAAAACCATTTATGGTCGTAGCCACACGTCTTCCAGCATCATCAACATCCATTAGATTACGTTTTTCTGCTCTGCTCTTTGCTTTAAGTATGATTCCAGCAAAAACTATAACCGCATCACATTTCTAATTGTCATGCCCGTATATCAAACTTCTTAGTATAGAAAATGCACGTTACGTTTATTGTACGATAAAAAATTTATTTTATTCGAAGCACTGCACATCGATAGCTATGCATTTTGTACTCCTGTCTGACAATTTGTGGATGCAATGACAAGGAATGTCGTGAAACATTCATCAATTCGTCGCTTAACAAGCGTGCAACCAATCGATGCGAACAAACTGGTACTTGGAGGAACTCGAAAGCACGGAGTTTGGCCCATGGCTGAGTAAGTCACTTCCTGAGTAAAGCATTTCTCAGTTGATTGCTTCCAGCGTGTCGCAAGCCTTCCTTGCCGTATGGACGAATGGACGGATGCCATGTAAGAATATTACCTTCTGTTGCCTTTTTCGAAGGACGAACCGTTCAAATCGATAGTGTCGGCTATTAGTCGTTTCACTAGACTTAAACAACTAATAGCATATCATGCTTCCCGCTCCCTTCCCCTCGCCCATCGATCGCACTGCATAACCTTTCGGTCAAAACGATTCAATCACACAGTCGATGTGGAAGTTACCTCTGGATCCACTTGCATAGATTTACGCCCGAGGGTCCCAACAAAGATTCACTTTTCATTTACAGTTAGGATTGACGTAAAAAAGACTTTCTTTCGCATTATTCGGACAAAAAAAGAAGAATATCTCGGCGAAATTCACTTGACATAAAACTTATATATATTCGTTGTTTCTGCCTTGTAACATGTGTTGTTGTTACGAGTGGTTATTATTACCAGATGTCCAATATATAAAAAAAACAGACAACTTCAGACATGCACATCTCCTACAGACAGTGTTAAGACCGTCTATATGCAAATTCCGGTTTCATATTTACGTACCTTTTGTGTTATTAAAGAGAGAACAAGCTCAGTATCTCGCTTGTAGTCCTTTCTCTTATTATTGCGAGGAAACCAGAAGGCTTGCCCTATAATAATACCAGAGAGATTAAATATTGCGATATTGTTCGCTTAGTAGTTTGAAGTTTGTTATGATTCAAGAAAGCTTAGGCAACCACTAGGCCCTAAAACAGAACAGGATTTATTTCATTCACATCTCTCTCATTATTATAAGAAAGATGTATCATATTTTCGTACAAATGTGAGATGAAATGTACTTTTGGAAGAAATGTAAAACGTCGTTTCGGACAAGATACAAAACCGAATTATGTTCGGAAGAGTAAGAGCAACAAAGTGCAAAAAATATGAAATTACAGACACTTTTGGACGAAATGTAAATCATATTTTCGGACCAAATAAAAAAAAGAGGATTTGAAAGAGTAAGAGCAACAAAGTGTACAATATGCCAAATTAAATACACTTTTGGAAGAAATGTATCTCATATTTTCGGACAAAATGAAAAAAAAAAACACAAAATGTTTGGAAGGATAATATATCTAGCAGAACTTGTTTAATAAGTAGTGGCCCAAATTGTGCATGCTTTGGTCAATGGCTAACCGTAAACCCCGGCATGACACTGCATGTATGCTTATAAATGTATATTTAAATCAATGCAACAGAGAGGCATTAAAAAAATACTTTACTTTTTAACTGCAAAAATAGCTAAACAGAGGACAAAAATTACACAAAATACACGAACGCACATTAAAATGTATGCAAACATTTAAATGATATTGTGTCGTATACGTACGCGTGCTTTTATAACACAATTGCAAGCATTTAGACAGAGACAAAAAAAAAGGGAAAAAAGTACCAAATATTCATAAACGCACGCACACAAATTTACAAACACTTGTATATGAGTACACAAACACGCACAAAATCTGCTTTTTCATAATTTCCCCAGCGAGTAAAAATGAATTCCTTTTTATTACCAGCTAGACAAAAACAATATGAGCATGATTATGAAAGGTGAGGGAGAAAGAGAGCGAGAGAGTGTGAGAGAGAGTGAGAAAGTGGGAAAGAGAGAGAATTTAAGAGATCGTGGGATTGGGAAGAGCCTGAGCGAAAGAGCGAGGGTGAGAAAGAGAGTGAGAGAGAGAGAAAGAGAGAGAGGTAGAATACATGTAATGCAGTCATAAAAAACTATGAGATTATTTGCATCGATTGGGCTTTTGCTTGAATAGAAAGGAAAAAAAAGAAATACACATTCGCACATATGTATGCCTAAGTGTTTTATCGGCAATTTACGTACATGTGCGTGCATAAGCATGTCAGTGAATTCATATGAATAAGTATTTAGTAAAAAAAAACAACTCGTATGCAATTACAATTGTTGCAATAATTATTACTACTGCTGCTGGTGTTACTGTCTGAATGCAGTTTTATGATTTCATATAAGCAACAACAAAAAATAAATACTGTTTATAAATACATGCATGCACATGCATGTATATGTTTTCATATCGCATTTTACTATTGTTGTTGCCGCTGCTGCTGTTCTAATATGATGAAAAATATTACAACAAACTTCTCATTATTATTTCCATGATTGTAAACATGTATTGCTTTGATAATTCAAAAAAAAAAAATATGGCAAAAAGTAAAGGTTTTAACGGGAAGCGATAGCTTCAGCATAACAACACAATAGCTTTAAAACAATAACAATCGTAAATGCCAATGAGTACTAGTAACCATCAAAGTTGATGATGATGATTATGATGATGATATGATACTTGAATAGAATGACTATGTAAGTATGCATGCATGCATATATGCACGTTATGCGAAAGTAAAACTAGCGAAATTAGTATCGATAGTAGTAGTGTTAGTATTAGTTATGCTCTATTGTAGCATTAAGCGGAAAATAAAAAAACAACAACAAGAAAAAAAAACCTTCAAAATCCATTTTCTATAAATTTTCTTCTTCTCGTCTCTGTTGATTTTATGGGTAAAAAATGCTTACAAAAAAGAAATAAAAAGTACAAAAACAAACAGAAATCATATTTTAAGTTCACTGATTATAGTGCTTCTTACATGTTATTGTTAGTTAGCCTGTCTGCCTGTTAGGCTGTGAATACATTACGCGTATTGCATATATTTATGAGAATACTAAAGTGCAAGCAATATCGCCATCTAAGTGCAAGTATCATAACTACTGTTAGTTACATGTATACATGTGTGTAAGTAACTGCAATTAGCGTTTATCGATTAATTAATTCTAAAATTTTTTCATTTTATGAAATGCCTTTTCCCTTATTATTGCTTCAAATGGCAGTCAGAGTTGCTTCTTTAACTTCTATCATCGGCTTTGTATTTAACTCACTGTTGACGTTATTTAGTTTGAAATTTTGTAATAATTTACATTTGTATTCGGGTCAAGTGTTAGCAATAATGGCATACGTTTGTTAAGAATCAATTCTATGTGTGTGTTAGAATGTATACAAACACTTTCTATTCATTTATTTCAATTCTCTCTCACTCTCCCACTCTCTTTCTCTTCTCTCTCTCTCTCTTTCTCCCTCTATTGAAGGCGGAGATTTCTAGTTCATTAGAACAAAATTCTAATTGCTGGGTGCGTGCGCGTGTGTGCGTGCAGCAGTTTTAAATGCACACACATACACAGTATGCGTTATAATATTATTGTTGCCATAAGACATTTTTCTTATCGTAAAGTAAATTTCATTCCATCGTAATGATATGAAATATAATGAGAAGGAATAGTTCAGTTTATTTTTGATTACTAAGCTTGCTTAAATGAAATGCTATATCTTTCTTTTAATAATGTCAAAAAAACAAGAAGAAGAAGAAGGAAAAGGAAAAGAGCAACTTGATATTTACACTTCAACACGTATGAGTCACGAACTTGTGTACAGTAACAATATTCGACAATAATTGAGAAGAAATAAACCAGAAAATACTGATAAATGCATGCATGTATGTACGACTTATCAGCTCGCACATAAGTGAACTTATGTCTAGTACAAGTATTAACAACATCAACGCATAGAAATGGCACACGCTTGATTGGATTCTAGTTTGGCGGGGTTTGTAACTGACCGCACACTAAAGCCTGATGGCACGCACGCCACTGGGCCCATACCAGGTGGGACACACGCTTGCTCAGGCTGCAGCTTAGCTGAACTCCCGCGTGGACGGCAGGCGACGCGGTCAAACTAGGAGAGGTTCATGCTAGGTTAAGCTCGAGCTAGTTGGGGTTCATGCGAGATGGGGTTCGTGCCAGTTGCAATTCACGCTAGGTGGGCGTGCCTGTTTGGATCCACACCAGCTGGGATTCACGCCAGGTACGGCGCACCTCTGATCGGATTGACCCCCTTTAGAAACATTTCCGGTAGGGCACGCACCTAGTTGGACGCACGTCTAGTTGGACACGCGCCTCATTGGACACGGCCCCTAGTTGGACACGGTCGGTAGTTTGACACGGCCCTATTTAGACATGCGCCTAGTTGGGCGCACGTCTAGTCGAATATGTGCATGGTCGAACACATCACTGGTCGAGCATACGCCTGCTCCAGCGCCCGTTTGGTCAGAGTTTCGTCTAGTTGGATCCACTCCTTTTGCCTGGCCAGACTAATGCCTGGGGAGACGCATGCGTCTTTGGGTACTCAACATATTAGATGGACGTACGTCTTGTTGAGAGCATGCTTCAGCGGACGCACAATTCGTTGAACGCAACCATCATCGATGCACGGATGGCTCGTTAAAAGTACGTCGGAAAGAGCTCGGGCCTGAATCACCAAACACATGAAAGAACCTACGCATAAAGCGATAGACAAAGGTACAAAAATGCACTCTAACGAGGACAACCAGTTGTGGTAGTGTAATGCACTGCCTTCTACCAAATATGCCAACCTCCATGGAAACATGTTTAGGTTTTCCAGATAGTAGCAATGCGTAAGGGCTGCCTACGATCGAAGAAGGACAAAGTTAACTAATAAAGTCGGTCCATATATATGTAGGAACGCTTGTTATATGCGCTGTTTGTGAAGTTTCTGCGGCTTATTTCGAAAGGCAATCAACAAAATGAGAACACCTCTGGATAATGGTTATAAAAAGGTATGTTACACTGTCCAATCGTGGCCTTGTAAGGTATCCATTTTGTTCCTACTTGCTCCTAGCAGATCGGCTAAGGGGAAAAAAGGTTCTGTGTTCCACGTCAAATACTGAAATGGGTAAACATCGAGTGTTGAAATCATGAGGGAAGTGATGGAGTGATTTCGGTGATGATGAAACCTTAACCTACAACCGATGATAGTTGATTGTTCTTTAGGGTGCAACTGGAGTGGAGTTCTTATGCTGGAAATTTATAACACAACACAACAAACGAAAAGAGTTCATCTTTGCGTCAAACGAGATATGAGGGTTAACTACGCTTAGCCAAATCCAAGTTTAGGAAGTGAGAGAGGGTGAAAAGAAGTCATTCCTTATTGTGTTGTTGTTACTTTCACAAGTTCCCCATTGCCATTTTCCCCTATCTGCAAACTTTCTTGATGGAAACGGAAAATTTTTCAAGTAATAGGGAAGAAGTTGCCCAACATTCATTCATTTAAGAACAAATGAAATAAATTAAAAAAAAAATAAAAAATTGAATTAAACCCTCAGTGATGGTTAAAATGGTTTAGAATTGATTTGATCGAAAACTATTCTTTCAATTCAATTTGTTTCGTTTATTATTTCGGATAACATTCGGCTTACAGGAGAGCTTTAAAGATTTCTTCTTTTACTTCATTTCGTTTTATATTTCAGTTTCGTTTTACTTAGCAAATTAAATTTAATTTGAAAGCCTTTCAATGCACTTAAGCTAGATGTAAAAAAAGAAAGTTGCATTTATTTTACGCTTAAACCAAAGGAACAACAACTATTCACTCTCTCTCTCTCTCTCTCTCTCTCTCTCTCTCAATTTTCCCTCGCTAACAATGAAAGAAATAACTATTTTATATAACTTTAAATGCAATAAGCGGCAGTTTTGCTGACGGAGATATACGACAAAGAAAGAAAGAGAGTGCGAGCGAGCGAGAGAGAGAGAGGGGTAGAATGGAAAGTGAAATGGAATGAAAAATCTTTGATTTCATTTCTTCAACTTTCACAAAAGAAGAATCTCGTAAATTTTATGTGTTGTTTGTGTCAATGCTACAAGCGATGAGATGGAGAATAACAAGAACAACAACAACAACAACAACAACAATGACAAGTCAGGCAATGAAAATCTTGTTTTATACGCTGACACTGCATTAAGATTTTAACAGCGTGGATTGTGTGACATTTTTGTGGTTTAGACCATAGATTTAAATGGATTTTATATGTTTGTGCGTGTGTGCGTGTGTGTGTGTGTTGGTGGGTGGGTGTTTGCGGTTTAAACTTCGTATGCTTTGTGAAAAACATATATCAGTTAATTTAAGTACGTGTGCTATAAGTGATTTCTTAAGACATTGCACTTAACTATATATTTTTAAAATGACATTTGATGGGTTTTTAATGGGGTTGCTTATCCCATACATTTTTTTTACTCAAAAAAACAAAAATTTACAAAACAAAAAAAAATATCCATCCAAAATGAATTCAAACATTAGCAATGGCGAGAGAAATTTTTGATGAAAATACTTTCTATATACATTTACAGAGATGGCGAAAAAAAAAAAAACAAAAAAAAAAAACATTAAACATACAGAAGAACATGCAGAAAGTTCGAGCAACAAGTAATGAGAATTATTAAAAGTTTTTTCATGACTTATTTATTTAATTTTCAATATTTATTCCACTTCTTTCAAAGCCTTACGCTTTAGGTGCTATGTTGTAATGAACCCCTTTGTGGTATCTCTTCTCATGGAGGTATGCAGGCGTATCCCTCAGTAGTGTAGATTTTCAAAACTATACAATTCCCTGACTCGCTCTAACTCGCCGCAGTCCTCGCAGAACAATTTCTGTTCTCTGCTAAACCGATGATACGACCGGAATTCACCAGTTAAGAAATAAGCCACGTGAACGCTGAGAGAGGCTTTGATATACCTAATTGATGTTATTTAGATTCATTTGGTCTGTGAGTTTCGCTTAGAATAGTTGAATAAACATAAACACAATTACTCAGAATAAGTAGTTAGTGCTGAGGTCAGCAGATTATTAATTGTCATGCTGTGAGAAATAAAAGCGTTTAACGTAAATAAATTCTCTTTGTTAAACTGGATTACTAGGAAATGCGATTTCTTAATCTTGAAATGTGTGTGTTTTCCCTTTTCCTTCCATTTTAATTTTTATACCCTACACCACTTGTGCTACAGGGTATATTAAGTAAGGTCGGACGTATGTAACAAGCAGAAAGGCTTAAGATAGATCCACCTTTTATTACACCGATCGACTCAGAATCATAATTTGAATTGAACCTGTCGTAACCTGTCTGTCCACCTGCCAATGTAAATTTGTGTTCAAGCGGCAGGTGGCAATTTTTGAGACATTTTAATGAAATTTGGTGCGGCGACGTGTTTTGATCCCAGAACGAAAGCTATTGAAAATGGTTCGGATCGGTCCACTTTTTCCACCATTCCCTATATAACGACCCCTTCAGAAAAGTTGTTATGTGGAAAAAAACTTCTCAGGAAAAGTGTCTTGTTAGTATTTGCGCATTTTGAATTGGTATGGAAACTTTGGACCGGCTGGGGCAGTTTTTGACCCGCTCTCTTGTAAAAAAAAAACGGAACTTCATACCACAGAAAGGTATAATTTCCAATCCTACATGATCAAAATTGTAACACAATAGCAATATAACAGAAAAAAATTAATTGTACCATATTTGCACTATCTCGGCCTATTTTTTGGAACCCACCCTCATAAGGAATTTCACGAAAATTGATCCTTCGTAGAGCAGAAAATGAGTTCAAAATAATTTCGTACAAAAATAACAATTGTGTTAGACAATGTGATGTAGGGTACTTAAAGGTCGGCTTTGCCTGGCTGTAATTTTGTTTGTTGCGTTAAGATTGGATTCGATTCCTAGTTGGCGGAAAGCTGAGCGCTGCCAAAATTCATCGTAGGCTATGAAGGAATGAAATGAAATCATGTCTGGAGATGCGAGTTGTAGAGTCATCACGCAAATCTTAATTTTGACTAATAAACGGAACATTTTTGAAAGCTTTCTTTAATGTTCAAAGTATTACTAAAAATTGGCCCACTGGATTGTTTGGAGATCCATAGTTGCGAGGCGATGAAACATCTGTATCGTCGTTCATGCAATAGTTAGCTGGGGTGGATAGTCAGATAGTGCAGCATGCATATTCTTTCTTGGACGGTCAGGCCCTTAGAAAGACATCGTGATACCTTTCCCACCCCGCCCACTTTCTCACCGTCACCAGCCGACAAGCTTAATGTTGATTCCAGGCATGTTGCTTCCGCTAAGTCTGTCTTAGGTTCGTTTCACTCGAGCCTTATCTCAAGCGGCAGTCGCGTGAGCAATGCCTATCCGTACGTCCGGAAAAAGAAATCAAATTATAAATGTTCTTGCCAATGCCATCAATGCACACAAGAAGCATCAAATCGTTATAGAAAACACTGTAATAATAATTAAAAAATTCTCGTTCATTTTTGATGAAATCACTTGCTCGATCAACAGCCGCAGTTGAAGCGAAGTACCGGTCTTATTGTTTATTCAAGTCCTTTACAAAACGCCGGTTGGAATATCAAGACTGCTTCCTAAAGGAAACGCTATTGGATCGGACCGACGAGTATGGATTGCTCGCCTTTGTTATGTAATTAATTTAATTAAATTTATTTGCACTACAGTTTACCCCTGCTTTTGATAAATGCTATAAAATTTCATTATTGAATTGATTCTCTTTACAGACCATTTTGAGGTTAAAAGGCTTACAAACTTTTCATTTAAAGTAGTTTTACTATTTTTGTGTGTTTTTGTTTGCGTTTACTCCAAACTTTCAAAATCAATTAAATTATTTGGAAAATATTTGTCTAATGCGAGAACACAAATGACATAATGTCTGAGAGAATGACACTGGAAATCATTATAACGCATTAAACTCACCGTGGTTTTTATAACGACGATGATAATCATGATAGAAACAAAGTACAACAAATTCCAATAGATAGATACGGGGACAGAGAGAGAGAGAGAGTGAGAGGGAATGCCGTAAAAATTGTTTGTGGAAAACCGAAAATTTTTGGTTTGTTAACTAACAAGCAAGTAAAAGCACAAAAATAGAATATTACGGGCGCTTCGGCTACATGTGTATGTATGTTTGTGCGTGTGTGTACGCGTACTCGCAGTCTGGTATTTGCCAAAAGTCTACACTATTTCCTAATAAACGGAAGAGAAACTTTTGTTTGGCTGTTTTTTTTTTTTTTCGTTTTTTGCTATTTCTTGCATTGCATTTACTGTATATGTGTGGATGTGGAAATGTTTGCAAATGTTTACTTTAAATATTCTCAACTTCATCTGGTATTATTTCCGTTGCCTTAACCAAAACAACACGAACACCACCAACAATAATTATATTGATGATGATGATAATGATGATAACAATAAGAAATACTATATGTGCGGGTGTGTGTGCTGCGAGAACATGCTAAGAGTTTTCTTGTGTTTGTTGATAGCTTTTGTTTTTGTTTTTCTTCTCTTTTTTTTTTTCTTCAAAATCAAAAAACAATTACTATATACTGCGAGGAAATAACACTCGTTTCTCGTTTCTTTCCTTTTCAAAGCATCCCTTAAATAATTTTCACTCTTGTTTGCCTTTCCTTTTAACTTTCACACTTTGACTTGTCTTTGGCAGCAATACACATAACATTAATAATAAGAAAAAAAATAAAAAAAACAAAAAATCGGAAGAAAAGTCTTCTTATTTAGTTTATTGTCTGGATACGGTCTTCGCACTATACGCTAACTAACTGACTGACTGACTGCCTTGCATTTCTTCGCTGTTGACTTATACTGTTGTTGTTCCAAAATGCAGTAACACTTTCGCTCAGTTTATTTTACTGTTTCTGCTTAACACCAAACCCTTTCCTGCTTCGCTCGTGTAAGCTTCCCCTTTCTTGTCTTCTCCTTTTGCCTTAAACTTTCTCATGCTAAGCGACATTTTTCTTTTCGTTTTCTATGCCTGTATGGCTGCGTATATATATATATTAGTTTTTTTTATAAATTTGTATTCCATTCAAGTTTAATTAACCTAAGAGCGCCTGCATCGTATTCATTTACATACAGAATTGTTGTTAATTTTGTAAAAAGCAAAAGCGAGTAAAAAAAAATTTGAAGAAAAATTTCTTGATATCTTCCAAGACCCTTTTGAGTAAAAAAAAAGAAAAAGGAAAAAAAGAAGGAAAAGATTTTTTGTGTTGTTAGGCTTTGGTCGAAAAATGTAGCGCTCTTTAAGGGTCTACATTCAAACTTGGTTCTTGTGCGGTGAATAGGGATCGCATAAGAAAAACTCACGCAAAACTTCACGAGTAGTTCTAAAAAATGGTTTTTCATATACCGCACAAAAAAAACGCATAAAAAAATCACACAAAAGCGAATTTAAGTAAATTTTTGTTTGAAATGAAATGATTTAAATAAAATAATTTATTATTATTATTATTTACAATAAAATAAATAAAAAAATTAGCAAGAAAAATAAATTCAAAGACTAAAGCACTAGCAGGTAAGGATATCGGCTTTGTTGAGAACTCTGCCATAATCGAGCTTTGAATCCACGACCATTGAGTTGTTCGTAGAGATCCTTTGTCTATTCGACAAATTCCGAGGAGCACATATAATTCCTTGAGCCTTTAATGGAACTCAAGAAATCTTTGCTTGTCTGCGTTATGCCGTCCTCTTGCCAATACTTTCAGTTCATTATTCATTATTCCTTATTGTCTACAATATACTTTCAGCCGTACATTCATTACATCCTTATAAAGAAGATCATTGGTCTAGAGCTTAGCAAAGTTCAAAGTGAACCATTTTTTAGAATACTTTTGGGCTTAAGAGGACTAATTAAATGAACTTATGTCTAAAGCTTAAACCAGGGGATTATAACAAACAAGCAATCAATCAGAAGCAGAAGCAGAAAAGACAAAGTAGTAAAGAGAATATGATATCTGGGACTTCGAGTCTTAAAAGCGCACATAAGTCTAAGCTAACTATCATATGTGAATAGCTGCTTACCAAGTATACTGAGATTCCGACGTGATAGTCACGGGTTTCATCTTCTTGGCTAGGCGGTAGCTCCAACTTTCAAAATTCATTAGTTCCTTTACCCTAAACCGCTTTCCTTTCCTTTTCTTTTTTGCGAGAACAATTTCGCAACTCAGTGGCTGTCTTCTTCATATCATCAACGTATTTATTAAACACCATTTTTGGGATGACACTTACTTCTAACTACATTTATTCAATGTTGTGCTCAATTAATTAATTATTATCTTCCAAGTTAGTATTTAGTTATTTATTTTTTTTAATCTGACCAATCACTCAAGGTATGTCGTCTTTATGTGTAAAACGGTCACGGTCAGAAAGAGATGCGAAGGTATAAGGAGATAGGAAGCAGTCAGTTACTGGATGTGTGGCCCAATTGCTAACTGTTATGCCTTGACCGACCGAGCGCCTGCTGTAGCTATGATACCCAAGTAAACTCTGACGACGAACACTCACTTTGTACTTATCGGTTATATTTAGTCACTTTTTTCCTGTGTTTATTCATTAACGATCATCTTCGTATACAGTGAAATGCTTGCCAAATCAGAGCTACTTGCAAAGATTTTCCAAGCCAACAGTTCTTTTACCTGCACTTGAGGCTATTCATGTAACTTATTGATTTAGGAACCAATCTAACCGATAGGAAAGCTACAAGCAATAATTTCTTGTAAAATTTTAAGATCTCAGCTGAGCTCGAACGTCAATACTCTATTGTTTAAGCAGGCGCTGCCTGCTAAGTGCACAGCCTTCAAGTCATAGCAACTCTAATCAAACATACCTAAGATCCCAATGCTTTATTGTAGGATCTCTTATCAAACATCGTAACACCTCTGAATTCTAGAACTTAAGAATTTACTATGATCTTCTAACTTAGTAAAACTACTTAGACTAAAAGTACTTCAAGGATTTCTTTCGAAATTGATAACACTTCTGCGGTCAGTTATTTATGGATATAGTTCATAAATTCGCAAAAGTAACTCAACTTCTTTATAGGTCAATGAACCATACACTTCACCATTACTTTCAATTCAACTCAAAGTTTGTCAACTATTTTTTATGTCAATGGTCCATACATTCTACCATTACCTTGAATTCAACTCAAAGTTTATTAAATTATCTTGCGGCATAAGCGAAACAGGAATAATCTGACATATACATCGCAATGTTTGAACTTTTTTCTCACACTCTTAAGGATATTTTGCTCGACAAATGCTTTTTGTTTTATTCCCTTATGTTGAAAATACTATGCGAGCGAAAAACTTTTATTTAGAAATAGACAAAATGTGCATAAATGTACTCAGAACAGTCGTGGATTCAAAACTCAATTGCAGTTGGATTTGCAATAAAACGGAAAGCTTTAGTTGCCTTAGTACTTTAACTCGTTCGTCTTAGATATACTCAGCGATTTATTTTAATCAAGAATATTCTTCTTCGAGTCGAAGTCCAACTTTCCGCCTTCTTCTAATCATTCTTCGCTTCTTTGCAAACCGAATTTAGGCGAATATGTTAAACGTTAGAACTTATTCAACAAAAAGGCACCAAGGGCCACTTGAGCATCTATGACCCTTTTAAAGAATGTCGAAATCGTGAAACGATTTCTCAATTGTCACAGACAACTTACCCATATTAATATAACCCGGAATTGTGAGCATAAAAAAAATGAAAGATAATTTTTAGTTGTTTCTTTATACTAAGAATGCATTTCATTTTCTTGAAAAGAAATTAAAAGTTTTTCCAATCAAGTGTAATACTATACATAAGTAGAATGAGAACAAAAGCAAAAAAAAAAGAAAAAAATAAATAAATAAATAAAGTAATGTTACTCTTTCTTCTACATTAAGACATATCAAGTTTGTAATCCATGAAAATAAAAACAGAAACGAAAATTACATAAACTACAGTTGAAAACGATTTGCCTACCCTCCTTCTAAAAAATGTGTATGTGTGTAGTTAGATTTTCGAAATATATACTAAACTAGTCGTTAATCTTGAGATCTTCTGAAGAGAGAAAAAAAAAATTATTTCAGATCGTTTTTTCATTCCATATTTTTTTTTTATTAAGATTATCTATCTAAAATTGTAACATACCTATCAGCGTGATTTTCATATATAAAATATAGGTGTGATTTTAGGAGCATTTCCTTGTCAATTCAATCTTTTCCTTTTATTAAGATTATCTATCTAAAATTGTAACATACCTACAAGCGTGATTTTCATATATAAAATAAGGGTCTGCTTTTAGGAGCATTTCTTTTTAAATACGTCTGTTACGTGCCGATAAGTGTTGGGTATTAAATATTCGTCTTAGAACTGAGAGAATATTTTTTCTTATTTTTTGCTTAATGCTTTTTCTTCTTTGTTGATTTCGTTGCAAAAACTTATTTGACACTTTAAAATATATGATATTTTGTTTAAGTGTTGCATACCCGGGATTAACTTGAAATTAAATATTCATTAAAAAAGAAGAAATATTGTTAAAGTTATAAATAAATAAATAAATAAATAAATGAAAATAAAAAAACAAAGATAATGTCAAATTAGTTTACGATCATTTATCTAAAAAGAATTTGTTTTTCTTTTTAAAAATGAAAATATATTCTTCTATAAGTTTTGGTATTAATTTTAAGTTTTTTTTTTTTTTTATTTATTAAATGCAATGTTTTTAAGCTGATTTTTTCCATAAAACTCTCTAGAATTATTGCTATTTTGCTATGTACCTCAGCAACTTTTCATGTTATTTTTCTTATTGCTAGGAACCACAGTGAAATAACTAACGTGTCAACTGCATGTATACACATGTCTGTCTATACATTTTTGAATGTCTGTCTTTTTCGTTTGTTTGTGTTAATGTTTATGTAAGCAATCTAAAACATACATGTATACGCGCAAATATATATACATATATATAGACAGACAGACACACACAAGCATACATGTTTATAGATATGTATATATATATATATATATATATATATATATGTAGTGACTAGCTGTCTGTTCATATACGTTTAGTTTTGTAAAATGAAAGTTCATCAGTGGATGTCAAATGTTGGTTGTTATTGTTGATGTGGCTTACGGGTTGACAGCAATCAATTGTATTTGCTGGAGGGAATTCTCTACGCTCTATGTGCGTTTTAAATGAAATTTTTACTAAACTGCACAAAAAGTATTTGCAATCAACTTAAATCCATAACCATTTATATGAACTTAAGTAAGATTTAACGAAATAAAATTGTATTAAAATTTATAGAAAAATAATAAGAAAATGTATATAGAAAATAAATAATGAAATGATAACACGTTAGAAAAGAAGGGAGAATCGTCTTAGAATGCTTCTTAACTAAATTCAGTTCATTGCATCATTATACCCTATACGACTTGCAATATAAGGGTAGTTGAAATTTGTGTGGATGTTTGTAATATTCGAACGGGCTTGAGATAGGGCCTCCCCCCACTTCTTATTGTATCGATCGACTGAGAATCCCGTTTTGAATTGATTTAAGCTTGTCTGTCCGTCTGTGTTGAACTTGATATTTTGTTGAAATTTGGTATATCGATGTGTTTTGGCCCAAGGACGAACGCCACTAGAGAGAGCTCAGTTCAGAACACTTTTTCGACAACTTCCCATCTAACTTGTCATTGTGGAAAGTTATTACGTGAACATCTGCAGAGTGATGTAGGGTATTTTATGGTTGGCTGCAATCCACTATAGTATTTTTGCTCGTTTTGAATAGTTATTGCATTCGAATTCCATGTATAGATTTTCATAGAGAAAAGCTAATGAACTCATCAATAGAAAAATATGATAAACAAGCAAAAAAGTGGTAGAGTTTTTAACCTCAAAATCAAATAAATGCGTTTGAAATATTCTTTTTTATATATTTTTGTTAAACACGTCATAGAATATGTCATACGTTGAGGGAAGCAAGAAGATATGCGCCAGACAGTCTAAAAGATGTTTACATATATTTTGAGTCTCCTCTTGAAAGAGGCAGAATCGTTTTAGACGTAGTTGTATGTTTGTACGTCTATCCTTCAATTCTTCGTCAGTTGGCAAAAGTAATTCATTGATAAAAAGGTCTTGTATCTTATAGTTTGAAATTTTAGATTCCGTCTGGGGTATACGTACGTGATTATCATTAAAGACATAATGAAGTACCTATAGGTGTCATTAGCCAGCAGCTTCCAAATGTGCTGACGAGTCCATCGATTGACAAACACGCAGGATGACGGTGACCACGCAGTCTAATGAACACACAGATTAAGTGGCACGCAAGCCGACGAGCACACAGGCTAATGCATTAGTAACGAGCACGTAGGCTGACTACTACACTACAGGTGATGAGTATACAGGCTGACGGGGACAAAGGCAGACATATACATAGACTGATCACTACACCAGCTGACGGGTACATGGGGACAGATAGACAGCTTGACCAGTAGACAGAGTGACCTTTGCACAGGCTGACAAGTGAGCAGCTAATGAACACACAGACTTACATGTTCGCAGGCTGAGGTATACACAGGTTGACGAGTAAACAGACTGGCGAGTACAAAGGCTGGCGAGTATACAGGCTAAACAGTGACGAGTACACAAGCTAGCGAGTACACAGATTGGTTGGCGGAGCTAAACAGCAAACGAGACGGCAAGCCTAACAAGTGACGAACAAATAGGGCGACGCAAAAATGGAGTGACGAGCGAAAAGACTAACTGGTATATAGATGCCGCGATGGAGACACTAAGGGGCATTTGGGCTAATGTGAATACAGGCGAATGTCGAAGAGCCAGTGATGAATACTGTGCGCACAAACAGGATGACAAAGCCCTTTGCAAAATGAATTAAGACTCGACTTGGTACTAGCGACATGCTAAAGTCAAGTACATTTAAATTTATTTTAATTTTTGTTATTTCTCTGTTAATAAGTTTTGTTTTTTCCTATTTTTTTCAATCTTATCTTGAATTTCTCTTAGTTTTCTCTTTCATGTTTTCTTTCCTTTTAGAGAAGGGACCATACTCGCTTAATGGTTTCCTTAGTTCATTTAAATGGAATCTTTACGTGTTTCTATGTACGTATCCACAACTGTGCGTGTGTGTATGCTTTCTAATTTTCTGCATTGCTAGGCAATGAAATAGTTTTCTTACCTGACGTTTATATATTATTTTCTGTTTACTATTGTAATGGAATTTGGGAATTTCTTCAGTGAAATTTCACAATTCGACGCTAACCAACACTGCATTGCGGTATACATTACTTGACTTCTTCAATTTTCTCCATGATTTCTCAATTTATTCATCATTGCAATAGGAAGGTTCCTTTTATCGTTCACATAGTTATGCCAGAGTTAGTTAGCTTATATTACTTATCTCTAAACTACTTTTGCTATATTTACTAAGACTAATATTCGTTTTTATGTAATCTCAGGTTAAGTGCTTTCATTTGTCTACTTTTGCCCGTTAAAATGTTATACACTGTCTTCTTATTAAAGTCAATTTTTCTCATAGTTTATGTCGTATAGCTTATGTCCCATTGGAAATTCGTACTATTTCTAGCGATATTACTCTCTACTACTCTCTGGAGATATATAAAAAGATTCGATCTCTAAAATAAAAACAAAACATGGTATGGCTATGAATAGACAAAACACAAAAGAGAGAAAAAAAAAAGGAAAGAAAAACATTTCAACATATAAAGACAAAGGCATGAAAACTATTCAACACACATTCATTGAACCAGAAATGTAATAGTAATCGAGCTGCTTTCGCAATACTATGGCGCAAAGCGAGGGGATCAGAAATCCCAAACCAGTCATATTGTTGGGCAAATGCATATTTCAACTAAACAGAGAATCGACAAAATACAGTATTTTTCATGTAGTTGCGTTAATAGTGGACGTACTGTTTTCGGCTTCACAGAAAAATCTTTAATGGAAAATTTCTGGTCAACTTTTTCTCACGTCTCAGTCATGTTACGAACTCCATCTAGAAAATATATCTCGTTTCTTGAGGCTATTCAGCACTGCTCAAACTAACTGTAAATCATCTTTTAAAGCCCACGTTACAGGGAAGAAGTTATGTCTCCTGGTAACAGAAGGCTAGGACACTAACAGACAGGCTAGGACATTCCAGCTTCGAACCACAAAAATTCTCTGATTGAATATTGGTATATGGGGCAGAGGTTCTTCATACCGAACGTTCTCGACAATGCGATCACTTCTTGTTGTAATTGCATTAATTACTAGTAGGTAGCGCATCGTAATGATGGTTTTGTTGGTCGGATATCCTAGCTCTCATGGATAGTCAATTTCGTCGCCGATGTTAATGCTTCACCTAACTCCGTGATTATTTCCGCTTCGGATATTATAACGCGAATATTGTTCATCACTCATAGGGTCTTAACAGCGCTTCGCATTAAGCAGAAAAAGTAAAATTTCCTGCACGTGACATTTTTATTGGCACAGAATCACCCCTATTCAAGGCTCTCAGCAACTATGTTGTGTCCTTAAAGACAGTACTTGCAAATAGGTACAAGGTCATGGTTTTATTCTACACCACGTCTTACGCTCTCCCTACGAGAAAGAAAAAACAATAACAATATTTATGCCTCTAAAGCTTGAATGCCAGGAATCACAAGCAGTTTACACATTCTCTGTCTGCTTATTCGTAGACATCATTCCTACGCCATGTTTTCAGTACACAAGCACAAATGTTCGTCCGTGAAAAACTGAATTAGGCGTACAGATGCTTTTTAGCATGTACTGAAAACGGTACACGCGGAAGGGCATATGTCATGCAGGCTGGCGTGCTTATAAGAATTCCCTCTACTATACAAAAAATGTGTGCATGTTATGCATTTCCTTTATGTATGAATCAGTAACTTTTAACATTCAAGGTAACTAGCAGAACATAGGTTAGAATAATCCATACATTAGGCTGTGCCCAATGTATAAGTGTTATACATTTGCCGGCTGAGGGCACATGACAGTCACGGTCGAAGAAAGCTTTACCGCACTTGAGATTTGAATCTGCGGGCGCTGATTTGGTAGTTGCGGTTCTTACCTACTCGCCTACTTAGGCGCATAATAAGCGGTAAAATGCATGGAAACGCTTACCAACTTAATGCAAGGACTGTGCTAGTAACGTTGGAAGCATTGAAATAAACGGTGTGTGTTACCTTTCCCGCTGCTTTAGCAGACATTAGTGCGTCGATGCTATATTCGTAATCGCTTAAAAACAGTGTTAGATAGCGAACTCCGTATGGATATAAAAAATGAAGAGAAGTTGTGGCTAGTGACGGACTGTTTGAAACTCAGGATGATTAATTGGTAACTATTTTTTTACAAAATCAATATTTTAAAGATAATGAACTAACTCTTCCAATAACTACAAGGTCTTATTAAGAGTACCTCTGTTAACTAAAAAGCACTGTATATATAGCACTAAGCAAATATCAAGAGTCGATACTAAAGTCGATAACTAAAATAATAAATTTTTACTTTTAATTAATTGTAATGAGAATGTTTTGCTAATCTTAACATAAAAGGGAGCGGGACAAAGAGAAAGAGAGAGGGAGGGGGGAGAGAAAAAAGCATGAAATTGGTTGGATTTTAACCTTGATTTTATGCGTTTTATTAAAAGCGAATCCTTATAAATTGATTCACATTGCACTTAGCAGGTTATTACCGAAGGCTGCCACTAATAAACTGATGAACACAATTATCTATGAAGGTTATTTATTCGAAACGTAATAAAACTAAATATTCTCGCTGAATTCTCGCTCTGATGCAAATCTCTCTAATACATGAAATGCTCCCTCCTATGATGTAACTGCAATATTTATTTGCCCCTGTGCTGGTTGGTAAGCCTTAACGTTAAACTTATGCAAAAACTAACTAACTAAGGCCGTATGAAGTAAGACAGGCATAATAAATTGATGGACAAACGTAACGAACAGATATGAATTGTTTAAGAGAATGAAACTCTTTATGCTTTCTTACCAATTCGCTGAGGGTATAAAAATTGTAAAAGTAAAAGTTTTTGTCTAACTTGCAATAAATATTGCGTACCTCCTCTAAGTTTTTCTTTTTTTTTTCCTTTTATTACATAAAAGTAATGGGAAAGTTTTAAAGTACGCCAAACTTATATATTCTTATACATAAGATGTTTTTCGTAGAGTTCTAGGAAGCTTTAAGCCATTTTTTTTTTTAAAGAAGTTCTTCAACACTTCCACATAATTTCTCTTTTATTAAGAAAGAGAAAAAGTTTATTTTATTACCGAAAAGTAGGCAACACAATTTTAATGGTCCTCGCTTAAAAGTAAACAACGTTTCTGTTCTACTTTTTTTAAAGAATTGGCTTTATATATAGCGATGAGGAAGCATTTCTGACATAATATATGTACGTTAACTGAAAAGTTTCCGACCTGAATATGCTAACACAAATTTCAGCTCCTTTCGGGGCGCATTTGTTATTTGCTAAACGTTTGGGACGACTCGAAGGAAGTATTTTTTCTTTTGTGTAAATGCAAAACGTCGAGCACTAGACTGCTATTAAGGATTTATTTTGGATAAGTTTGAGTTTTAAGTTAAAAAGTGTGTAGGGCCACATTGCAGCCTCCGCTTACCACGCTGAAGTTTGTTGCGTAGCAGAATTGAAACGTAGCCGTTGACGAAGAAAGTTTGGGGCGGCCAAAATCTGCAACCACTGACGAAAACATCACTCAAGTTCACCCAAGTAAATGCTAGACGATGATTCAATAAAGAATCTATTGGTATATTCAAATAACACCCACATGCACGCACACATGCACACAAATCAAATTTTAAATATAAGAAAAGCTGGCGGAGTGTAAACTACCACGTCTGCTCACATTGGACTAAATATATTACATGTTCGAATACAAATTCCCAATGCTGTGTTGGCTTACTGTAGACATAATAAACTAGAGTTTTGACGGCGGTTAAATGCACTACGAAAGCAAAAGTGCAGTCAAAACAACGGGCTGCGAAACAGGTAAAGAATCCAAGAAAGCCAAAGATCGTTTCTTCGATTGGAAAAGGGATGGCAATGGTTTTCTGGGATAGCTGTCAACTTATCCTAATTGTTTATCTTGAAAAAGAGATTAACCATAACAAGAGCATGTTATGTGACATTTTTTCACATTACTTAAAGCTGATCCGCCTGAGTTACTGAGTAGGCAATGGATCTCGGCTAATAACTCATTGCTTGTGGGTTCAAATCTCAAGTGCGATAGAGTTTCTAATAAAGCTGATAGCCCGAGATGCCAGTGCTTTACGACTTTATGTTTAACATTTATTTCTTTGTATTAATATTCGAAGTTGAAGATAGAAATTTCGGAAGAACGGAAACGTTTGCCGAAAAAAAAGGTTATGCTTCGCCAGCTCACGCTGGTTATGATGAAAATTTGTGGATGATGTTGCTTGCTTGAGTTGCTTGCTCAACCTCCTTGCTCACCACATTTAATTTCAAGTGATTGTTTGTTATGCCCTAAGCTAAAGATTGGCGTGGGAATATAGGAATTTTTGTTACAACTTCATTGATAACTATTTTGGAAAGAAAGGCTCCACAACTGCGTTGATAACTATTTTAGAAAGAAAGACTCGATAACTTGCCAATTGAACAAGTTAAAGGAATAGGAGCATCCTGGGAGACCACATGGAAGAGAATCGCTTCTTCTTTATGTCGGCGATATGCCAAAAATCCTAATAACACACCGCGTTCAGACATGAATGCGTTCATATCTTGAAAAATATCAATAGAAAATAATTTGTATAAGTGTCATGTGGCCGAAGATGCCTTCGTAATGAATTCCATATAGATAAAGTTGTGTAAAGAAACAAAACTTAAAATCGATTGCTTGTTAACAAAGCAATGTATTCTTCTTCTTCTTCTCTTTTTTTAGGGTGGTGCTTCATGTGCTCCATGTAACGGTTTTCCTTTATTTTAGTTGTATACCTAAATTCCAAGCCTTCAGTTCAATGAATATTCCGACAAATGAAAGTTTCTGCCCTTAACGGCATATCGTCTCATTCTCATCCTTTTAATATCCATTAGTCTTTATTTATAATTTGAATTTAAGTTTTCCATAAAGTTGGATAAATGATTATTAAACAGTTTCCTTATTTCTGTTATAAAGCTTAATAATAATAAACTCTAAAAGTACAGAAACGGTATTATTTTTTAACAATCTTTTCCTAGCAAAATTATAGCATATGTTGAGGATGCGAGTGTTTTTCTTTTTTTAAATATTATAACATAAATACAAGTGCACTGTATTTATGGTTGCAAGACGTGCGCTACGAGCATACGAGCTTAAGAAAATTATACACTCATGCAAAATGTGTTTTACGAATATTTACATGAACTTGTATGATGACCGAATACTTTTACAGGATGTTGAACGTGGCAAACGTGCGACTAAACTTAACAACCGGGAAAACTACTAACGTTAACGTTAAAGTTATTGAGTAATCACTTGTTCAGGCTCGCGTAGTTGCCTTTTTTCTTTTTTTTTTCTTAATCGCGGAAAGAGCCCCTGCAGTCAGTTGCGTGCACACACATACACATACATGCATGAAGACGCGTTTAAAAAAATGCTTTTTCTATAAACAGAAAATAACAGTAAACAGCGAAATTTGTTAGCACAGAATATATATGAAAAGGATAAAAAGAAACGTTGGCCATAGAGTAAACGTGAAAGCAAAAAAAAAAAAAAAAACAAAGTAAAAGAACGAATGGATAGTATAAAGTCAGAAAACTGCCAACATAAAACACTCAATGTGTTACATTACAAAAATTTAAACATCTACAAACACATACATGCACACACACACACACACACACACACATATTTATATACATATATAAGCAGCATTGAGAGAGACTTGCATACATTCATAAGCGTATACAAAGTGAAACATGATTACGGCTGACTGAGCTGAGAAATTGGATGAAGTGATGGAAGTCGAAAGAAAGAGAAGCAAAGATTGTTATGCAGGCACTTATACGATATATAGCAGGTAAGGTCATACAGCAGAAACACTTGCAAATAATTGCGCGACATATCTTGTTTATGGCGAAATCATGGCAGATGAATGGGTAACAGCTTATATACATACATACACAGTATATATATATATATATATATAAATAAAATGCATGCAAACGTTATGCAATCGTTGTAAAGGATGCGAAAATTTTTATTTTACTAGTCCGACGGCTTATGTATACGTTTACTGTAACTAACTAACTAACAATAACAACAAGAACAACAACAACAACAACAACAAGAATAACAATAAAAACAGCAGCAATCTTTTCAAGCTCTGTTATTAAACTTTTGTTGTTAGTTAACAAAATGTTAGGAGTCGTACGTATATGCACAGGCATAAACGCGTGAATTTACTATATCCATACATGCCCTGTATGTATTACATGTGCTCACGTGCAGACACAAAGTAGTAGGTCAAGCATATCCGGTTGTTAACAATTAAACTCGTCCTCGTACATAGAATGCCTATCAAGCTTTAGATTACATAGCAAAGAAGAAAAGTTTGAATACAAAAACAAAAAAAAGAAAAATTTTAGTTAAAATTGTAAATAAAAATTTTGGAAATCCATTTTATGTGCTAAAGTAAAAACTTTTGAAAATTAAGCTCTGAGGTTCAAATAATAATAAAAGGAGAATAAAAGGAGAACAAATATAATAATATTCAGCTTTGGCTGGATCCTTTTTACCTAACAACTTTTCTTAAAAGAAACAATCTATAAAAATTACATTTTTGGTAATCTATAATACCCAAAAGGCGTGGTCGGATTTTTTTTTTTATTTCATATTTGTACAGGTACTAGAAAAATTCTCAACAGAATCTATTTCCACGAGGTTAACGTTGTACCTAATGTAGCTTATAAATAACTATTTTGTTCTTCTGGCGAAAAGAGAGTTTTTCTCGATCTAGATTGCTATATGGATGCATTGTTTGATCGATTACACTCAATGTCAACGCTAGTCGGCTTCTGATAAGTTCGACGGCGGTATCTACATTTGTAGTATCAGTAATGTGTTTAATAAAGACGTTTTGCGGAGGGATAGAGAGACAGACGTACAGACGGCAGATCTGCGAAGAGACACACGAACAGAGGGGCATGCAGACAGATAGGCAAAGGAACAGAGAAACAAACGAACACAGAGACAAGCCAACGGACAGATAGTCTCTATGTTTAACTTCCTGACCTAACTGAGATTCGGTCCGCATGCCTATTGATTAATTTAAAACTTATTTTCGGCAGTTTGCCGAATGCAGTTTGCTATGCAGTCACCCAAGTGGGGAGATCGATACCAAAGCTGGAGTTCCAGATATGGAAAATTGGGTTAACGATCCAAACCTTCTCCCCTGAACAGGGCGACGTCTGTCATGCACTTCCAATTTAATAATGCCTCCGCGTTTGCGGACAACCACAGCCACGATGACTACCCCATAAAGGGCTGCACCTAGCAGCCAGTCCTCACAAGCCGTTTCCACCGAAATATCGCATTATATGCGACCACTCCACCTTAATAATAAAAAAGCACATGTGCTATTAGAGTGAATGGGCAACCTAACCTCCAAGGGTCTCATAGTTTTATTCTATAGTTCTTTAGGGTTAAAGACACTAGGCTTGCTATGGTTACACATAAACTCTTGTCTTTCGATTATCCTGCTAATAGCCTTCTGGATTTTTAATGTACACGAGGCAGATATGAAGCATGCACCAGACAAAAATTCATACTACGAACTTCGCTGACCCTCTCAATCGCTCATAGAGCCCAATTGTAACTAAATTCTTAGTAGAGAAATCTGCAAGCAGGCGTCTCCTGGCACGTTCGATGAATAGTCCAAGGTAGGGATTGCCGTCGCCAAGAAAACAAACGGGCAGATAGACAAACGAATAGATGATACACGCAGACCTACTCAGATCGATTCAGAATTTCATGCTGACAAAGGTTATAACAGTATATACAACTTATGAGGTCCACAAAGCTTACTTTTGGATGTTGCAAACGTTACGATAAAATTAATACGCCCGCAATCTCCCGTTGGCGGATAGCAAATATATATATATATATATATATGTTGACCGGGGCTGCTTCTTGATATATGTATGTATATAAAAAAGAATATCAAGTGCCTTTCCAGTCTATGCAAGAATAATTTCGTTAAAATACAACGATCGAAAGTAAAAACTTCAACCTGAACTGAAGATAATGTCCCTTTTGTAATTGTTGTTGTTGTTGTTGTTGTTGTTCTGCATATTTCTACAAAATGCATAACACAATGCATAAAATAAATTACAAATTTATCAAAATAAATTCTTTTCTTATTTTCTCATTCTTCGAATGAAGTAAACGAAGGAAGGAAATGTGGGTAAGGCATTGTGTGCGAGAGAGAGAGTTCGGTGTCTGTGAATACCGTATAATCTCTGATTTAACAATGCCACAATATATAAATAACTTTTCAGCAATCATTTCGTAGAAATCTTAGGGAAATTTTATTTGTCAACCGTATACTCATCCGTACATGTATTCTGACAATTTTTTTATAATCTACATCAAAGCAACAACAACAAAATTTACAAAAATATATGTGTTCTTGTTAACGTTTACATTTTTTTTTACTATTTATTGCGCCAGCAAAATACTCAAGCATGTCCAACTTAACATAGTGTGTGCCCTTAGTGCAAACAGTTCTTACGCACTTAATACGCTTTCGAATTTGTTTTTCTATATATATTTTTTTATTATTAAATGTGTGGCCAGAACAAAGACAAGTTACACTTTGAGAGGATAGCTAAGTAGTTGATTGCATTGTGATTGTCATTATTCATCGTGGGCTTTCTTGACCACGGTAAGGTTCACCAGTAGGTTCCTTCTGGCAGCTCGACTTTAACTTTCCAAAGTTAATTTTCTCTACGATTTTTTAAAATAATTGTTGTTCATTGGACAGCTTCTGAATGGCAGTAACAGATGAAGTTCGAGAAGTTCTTCTTTAACTAAAAGAAATCCTTCCTCTTACTTCTTGCTTGCTTGGCATTAAATTTAAACTCTGTGTTAAAACATCGGCAACTTGACGCATGAGCAACTAACAACAGAGCTTTCAAAATTAATAATTTAACCTAAGCGCTCTCAGTCCATTCCTTTAATTATGAAAATAGTGAATAGTATCTTTACACCTTTTTACATGCTAAGCAAATTGATATGGACGCACTAAAAATATATATAATTTGGATAACTTTACATGAGCAAGTAAATGTACGGATTTTTACAGCAAGTAACTTGACCTCAACAATCTCAGTCAACTGCTCATACTATCAGAAGAGGAAAGTTGTGCCCTTACAATTTTTTGATTGATAAGAAAATTGATGTGGGCACTCTAAACACGTATATAATTTGGACGAGTACAAGTGAGTAGCTAAATATAAAATTTTAACGTAACCAACTGGACCTAAATAAAGTCAGTCCATTCTTTGTACTATCAGAAGAGGAAAGTTGTGTCCTTGTAATGTGTTGATTGGTAAGTAAATTGATGTGGACGGACTAAAAATGTGTACAATTTGGGCAACTATACATGAGCAACTAAAACTATGGATTTCAAGCAAGTAACTTGATCTAAATAAGCTCAGTCCATTCTTTTTATTATTAGAAGAGGGAGTAGTGTCTTTATACCTTTTTTAAATAATAAGAAAATTGATTTGGGCGCACCAAAAATATATATAATTTCGACCCTTTACATGAGCAACAATTTTAAAGCAAGTAACTTTACCTAAATAAACTTAACCCACTCTTTATACTATTACCGTCATTAATGGTATTTTTCTTTATTTTTTTTTTTAACGACAGGCAAAATGCTACTAAATAGAAAATTGAAAATTTTAAAGTTTTTTACCTTGACTCTGACACTAATTCATTTCATCCCTTATGCTTTCATAAGAGATAATAGTTCCTCTATATTTCCTTCGATGATAGGCAATTTGCTATGGCCACCAAAATATTGTTTTACTTATCATAACTACATAAAGCCGGCATAGAAGCGCAATATTTTTTGTAAATTCTCTTAGCTCCCGGTCAACTTAATTAAAACTTCTTGTCTTTGGTGTTTTGGCAAATTTTTTCGGGCACCTTGGACTGGACAACAAACTTAAAAATTCTAATTTTAATTGAGAGAAATTAATTTTTATTGTTCTCAACTTTATAATACAGAATTGGTCATCTAGTAGTCGGATTCTACAAAACTTGGATCTCTTACTCTTGGATCTATGATCTCCATTATTTGTTGCATAATTCAAGATTTTGTCTAAACCTGTTTTAGGACTCGGCAAATTGGAAGCAGCCCCTTCTATATTTCTCATTTTGGGTGACGGAGACTAGTTTGCCTCTTTCCCGCTAATATCACATGAGAATGAAATTGTGAAAGTTTTCTTTGGTAGTGATACTTCTTGGTTAGTGGAATAATAAAATTGTTGCTGCAAAGGTTCATTCTCTATTGACAGGTGAAAGTAGGTGACAAATAAGCTGACTTTTGAGGGATATTTTTCTAAAGGTTTTACGTTTGTTAACCGAATCTTTTTCTTATTCGTTTTTTTTTTTTTTGCGACCCTAGTATTCTACAAGAGCCAGAAATGGATTAACTTAGCAGATTTCACTGTCCTATTACACCACATTTTTAGTTCGATACCTCTGCTCAACTTTTCTGAATAGTAGGTAGATCGACATTTTGCCTGTGGGACTTCACGTTCGTGCCACTGAATGGGGATTACTAGGATAGCGTAGGTTTTATTCACTATACTTAGGAGATAGGGATAGGCCTTCTCCGCCCAGTGAAAGTACAATGTCCATATGCATAGTATGTTTGCAGTCTCATCTACGGAATCTATTCCAAATCGACTTTAAGCTTGTATGGGATCTGATGGAAAGCCTGAACGTACGTTAACCACCTGTAACACATCTACCTAGGAAGTCTTATGCAAATTGTTGTTAATCATTTCGCGAGCCCCCAACTCCCTCGGCAGGTAAAGTGTAAAGGATACATCTTTGGTGTAAACATTGTTCGTGTTGTGCAGATTCATTCTATCAATTGTGTAATTATCGTAACAATATTATTAATTAAAAGTAGGGCTTTAGTGGTTCCACTTTAACTGATCATTCTTAAAATTCTTCAGTCTCACATATATACGATACGATATATTCTGTAAATTTTTCTGGTTTTTCTTTCATGCAAATGTTTAGCGATTGCCATATACTAGATAACTTTATAAATATGTATATAAGTAAACAAGAAGAGAAAAAGAAAAAAAGGAAAGGAAAGGAAATGCATAAAATCATTTTTCCAATACTCTTGTACAACTGTCTACGTTAGTTGTGTAAAGATGTGTAAAATGTATATGAAATTCATTTCTTTCCATTTTCTTCAATATGTGCACGTAAATATGCATATGTGTGCATACATATATATATAAATGTATATATATATATATAAATTTTTATCATTTACTATTGAAAACATTCAGACATTTTTATATCGGAAATCTGCATAATATGATCTGATGATGTACGAGTATGTGAAGCAGACAATAAAATGTACATAAGAAGAAGGAAAGGGAGGGGGGGGGGGG